>PVJA010006145.1:0-74818 GCA_004027025.1 Myocastor coypus
GAGCCAGCCATAAAAGTAAATAAATAAATAAACAAACAAAAGTTCTGAAACAAGAAAATAAATAAAATAAAAAATTAAAAAATTCTTTAAAAAAAGAACAAACAGCGGGGCGTGGTGGCTCACACCTGTAATCCCATCACTCCGGAGGCTGAGGCAGGAGGATTGGTATGAGTTCGAGACCAGCCTGGGCTACAAAAGTGAGCTCAAGGCCAGCCTCAACTGCATAGTGAGACCCTGTCTCAAAAAGACAAAAAAAAAAAAAATCCAACTACGTCACTGAAATCCAACTGTTTTTATTATCCTTTAGGCAAAAGCTAAAAAACTTTTTATAACTCTATTCATCTATCATCTATCCTCCTATATCACCAAATACTATTCCCTTCATAAGCTATCTTCATCTTCACTGACTAATACAACTGTTGATCCAGGTTTTATGAAAATTTCTCTGAGAAAATAAAAATCTATGAAAGCAGTTTTAGGTCTAACAGTGAATTCTTTAATAATGAATTAAAATAAATCATTAAAAAATACGTACTTCAAAATCAGCATAAAACTCATAAAGCAACAAAAAAAAATGCAGATAAACAATACGGATAGTCAGATGTAGTTCTATAACAGCCATTACACTATCCTCTTTCGGCTACATATTCTAATTTTTTTTCATAAGACAATATTATTGGTAAAATCTACTTAATGTCGAATTTGGAAAAACTATGGAAATCATTTTACACATGAGCAATAATAAATATAATATTGCTTATATTTCTAAGATTTATGTTGCATAAGAGAATCTGGTCCATTATACTTTCATATGATCCTAAGATTTATGTTGTGCAAAGCAATCTGGTCCATTGTGTTTTCATACAGCTATCTATAAAAATAGATGATATAGGGATGATTAAGGCTGTCACATTATTTAGTATATCCCTGAACTTTCAGAGTGGAAGATAACTAAATTCTTCACTTCAACTTTTCTTACTGAATATATTTCAAACTTATTTTTCTTCACCTTTTCATGTGCTTCTAAGGCTAGCACCATAGGACAATTTCATATTACAATATAAAGGGTGGCTTTAAACTTTCATATCACAAAGATTTTTAAAGCTATTCAAGGAGATTCTTGTAAACCATCATGATAGCCAGATGGAACAATTTAAAATCTACTTGGATTGCATGAACCTGTCAATTCCAGCTAAACTAATTCCCAACTCAGCCTTTTTGTAGGAGTCCAAAACGGTTACTGGCTTCTCAACTCCTGTGTATGAGTGAAAATGAAGGGACCTGGTGAGAGAACCAATGCCAGGCTTTCTATACTCTTACAAAATGCTGTGTTTGGGCACCTACACTACAATGCCCTGAAAGATATCAACCTCTAATGCTGTGCTGGTGAGTGTAAGTTTAGTGTGACTGAGATAACCAATCCTGCACCAAGTATCCCCTTTTTGATCTCACAGCTTTGACACTTCCCCACAAACAGATTAAGTAAAAAGTCAAACCAAAAATGAGCATGAAAAAACAAGGTAAAATTAAAAAGGAAAACTGTCATAGATCATCTTTGAAAGAATATAGAGGACTTTCTCAAATGTCTCCTTTTTCAATTTCTGGGGGCTTGCAGGTTAGCTCCATTGTTTAAGTGCCTGCTTGGGTAAACCCAGTCAAGTGGAGGGTGCCCTGGTTCTATCCCTAGCTCAAGCTTCCACTTTAGACCTGCCCTTGAGGCAGCCTCACCAGCTTCTCATTTTTCAACTTTATTATGGATCCATTTCTATTTAGCTTTCTACTTCCTCTCTTTTCACTAGGATTATTCCTCTAACTTGTCTATAACTTAGATTACCAATGATATTTCACGTTTTACAGATCTAATGTACACCATAGTACCCAGCCCATGAGATTCATATGCCTTGTGGGGTCTCTCCTATTTTTGTAATCTCATCCCAGTTTTCTTCCTAACTCTTGGCTGTTTCTCTGTGCTGGATGCTGATTTTTCTCTATTTTCCTTCCATCTTTCCAGTTGTATGTTTTGGGTATAGTTGAATTCTTGAAATACATGTGATAGCACAATTCCTATTGTGAGGTATTAAAATGTTAGAAAATTCAACCATGGTGTTAAGAGGTAACAGCTTCTGGAGGTATGGCAGTCCTCTGCCATTTCACAGTTTGACTTCAGCAGACTCACTGTTTTGTAGCTTTTCAAAAAATACTGAACTTATTCAAAAGAAAAGAATGACTGAGTTGAAGAGAAGAACAGGAGAGGGAACAGGGGAAAGAGATTTGTCTATGTATATAAACAGCATGGTTTGGACAACTGTACTCTGCTTTTCTGCTGGTCTATGGAAAGGAGCAGATAATACTTAATATATTTTATCTCCTTTTAGTTGTTTGTACTTTTTCTCTTCTTAATTTCTTATACTTCATATTTTCTTCTTCTAATTTTACATGCATAATGTGGCAAAATGAGTAACTGGCTGGAAGACAACATTATATCATGTATTACAACAAATACCATGAACTTCATATTACTTTCTTAAGTGAAATTCTGTATCATATGCAATTTTTTGTTTTAATTCCAATTTGTACTTTCTTTAAAATATAAAAATATTAGGGCTGGCCTGATAGCTCAGCAGACTAAAGCACCTGCTTAGGTAGAGTGCAGTGGCTGGGGTTTGACCCCTGCATGCTGTGCCAGCCACACCCTCAGGGTGAGCTGAAACTGGGCATGTTGGCGCGCTCCTGTACTCCCAACACTTGGGCTACTGAAAACAGCAGGATCACTGTGAGTCCACTCTACATAATGAGACCCTGTAGACCCTGTCCTAAATGCAGAAAAAAATTGAAAAAATAAACATTAGTCTATATTATTTACTACAGACTTTCTGCTATAACATGGGATTTTGCAGTACTGCACATTATATATATTTTGTTCAAATTATGCCATTTTACTAGTTTAGAAAATGGTTAAGGACATTATAGATATGTTTTGAAATGAATAAATAAGTAAAATAAAAGTGTGGGAAAGGTTTGTGAAAGTGTGGGAAGAGTTTATAAAGCCTTAAAATACATGTAAATACTAAAATATAACACAGCTATTTCACTGATTTTTACTTATCATGGAGCTGTCTGGAATGTAATCTCAGCGAGAAGTGAGGGGGCCACTGTAATAAGATTGATTATGGTTATTAGCCTAAAGCAACTATGATTGAACATCGATGGCATTATGACAACAGAGGGAAGATGTGAGGACAAGCACTTATGCTCCCTGTTTCTCTCCATGCAATGCCCTTCACTGTCTAAGGTTTTTGCAGAAAATGCCATCATATAATCCAACACAGGCTTGGACCTTGGATCAGAGTTGGGAGCCCAAAGGATACACTTCCTGTGCAGCCTGTAGTACTGTGTCATTAGAAAACAGAGTGATTTCCTGCTTGGTCCTGTCCCTGTATCCCTTGGCTGCCTTCACTTCTGCAAGAGCTCTGTTTTCCTGTTTTGAACTATCTCTATTTTATTTGCTATCTATCTATCTATCTATCTATCTATCTATCTATCTATCTATCTATCTATTTATTTTTTGGGGGAAAAGCCTAAGACGATAGTTGGCGATATTTTCACTGTGTGACCTGCCTAAAATTCTATTGCATGTATCCAGCCTAAAATTCTATTGCATATATCCATATTTACATTAGTTTTTACTAAAGATCTGTGCCAAAATATCTCATGCACAGCTCAAAACGACTGGCTGAACATTAAATTATTTTTCTCTTTCATTATGGAACTTTTCAAAGGTAGAAGAGAGAAACTAACAGATGGACACTCAACAACCAGGAATATAGTGATGTCTACCACTAAGTGCTAGTGATGAACAACTATTCCCAATCTCATCCTTTCTAACCCTTCCCAAAGATTATATATATGTTCATTCTATTTGACTTAACATCACCTCTAACAGATTGTGTCTACTTGTAAATAAACAAGTGTGCATCTTACATGACACAGCAGCAGCATCACCCGGTGGGACTCTGGGGTCTGTTTCCAAAGATGCACTCGCTGCCTTTCTCCATCCCTCTTCATTTTATGCACCCTGCTGCTAGTGCTTACTTGGGGCATTTGCTGCTGGCAGACTTGTTGACCACAATAAGTCTTCATCTATCCCATAAGTTGACAATTAAATCCAAACCTTTGATGTTATGGGACATATTAGTCTTTTATTAGCATGTTGCAGTATATTCATTGTAGGGAATTTGCACAGTATTTTATGAAATTCTCTGTATAATCCATCTAATCATCGTGTGCACCAGTGAATCATCTCCTGGACAGATTATTTTGTAAAAGGTGCAGAACAGTGCATAATTTTACCTTCCCTTTAGCACTTCATAAAATTCATCTACAGAAAGGAGCTTTTCCCGCATGAAAACTATTCATACAGTGAAGGTAGAATGAAGGCATGATAGTTTCTCTTTAATTATTTTAAATTTTCTTCAGTACCTTTCTCTTCCTTACTCTTCCATCGCACTCTGTACATATGCTTTACATTGCAACAGACAGAACACTTAGAACGTATTCTACTCTTCCTCTCTCTCAGCTACACACTATTTTCTTAAGGGCCAATATTGAACCTAACCACTGAATTTGATTCAGTTCTTGTCCAAGTATATTTGTGACCAGAAATATGGAAGGAATTAAGTTCTTTAATTCACTTAATTTAGTTAAGTGAAGACAGGTATCACTGTATCCCTGAAGTTCTTTCCATCCCTTCTGCTTCTCTACTGCCAGGGTCTCACTCGCAGCTTGCACAGCAGGCCGTGACAGGGATTGAACCCAGTCCTTGTGCTTGCCAGGCAGCCGCTAGACTGCTAAACTATCTCTGTGGTCCCTTGCCAAGAAATTATTCAGGATTTCATCTCACTAACCATCAAATTAGATCCAGCAGCCTTTACTTGTAAATACAAAGTGCAGAATCGGGTAGCATCATTTGCCAGTTTAAAGTGCCTAAGTCCTTCAGTAGGTTTTCATCGCGTCAAAGTAAAATTCACACAAAGACATTCACAACCCAGTCTTCAACACAGTGCCAACTTCACATTCTGCTAGTCTCCCCCAGGATCTTCCTGGGTGACAGACCCAAGCAGCCATGCTCGTTCCTAGATGTGTACTCTTGGTCCTTCTTGCATCTGCCTTTGAAATCAATATTCATCTTTCAGACCCAGCTCTAAAGTCAGTTATCTACAGTATTCTTTATCTTACCAGTCAGAAATATATGCTTCCTGCCTTACACATTTTAGGCTGAGTTGGTGAATACATTTATTACATGGTGGACTGATGGGTGTGTATGTCTTTCTCATTCATTAGATAGTAAGCTTTCAAAAGCAAGGTCATTCTCTTCCTTCTCAAACATTCAGTGCCTACAGCAATCTTTCCTCTGAATAGAAAGCCTTACTCTCTGCATATGACAATGCATTAGGGTTGACCATGGAAAGCTTACTTTTCTCATGGAATATTTAACCCTTTGGACTCAGCTCTGGTTTCTGATTTCATTCTTTTTTTTTCATACTCATGACAGATTCTCGTATTCTGGATTTTTTATCTTTTATTTAGTTTTGAATGCGGTAGGAAATTGTTTCCTACATTGACAACTCACTTAGATATTCCACCAAAGTGAGATGTGTCTTGTGTTTGAAAATCCTTCTCACTACTTTGACACAAATACGGCATGCTACTCTTTCCTTGTAGCTAGTTTTCCTCTATCAATCCCCTTCTTCTCTTTAAGACTCCATTTTTAAAAGGTATCTTTTTGTTACAACAAAGATTCACTATAAATAAATCATGTTTACAGGCCATAAAAGTATACTGCATTCCTTCCTTTATGCTTTAGGTCTATGAAAACTGAACTTAAATGATTTTGCTCCATGCTATTGCAGTACTCTTTGTCCGTCTGTCTATCCGTCTGTCTGTCTGTCTACCTGTTTCTGTTTCTGTCTCTGTCTCTGTCTCTGTCTGTCTCTCTCTCTCTCTCTCTCTCTCTCTCTCTCTCTCTCTCTCTCTCTCATGTGCACGAGAAAATCTGGCTTTAAAAGCTTGCCGGGCGTGGTGGCGCATGCCTGTAATCCCAGCACTTGGGAGGCTGAGGCAGGAGGATCGGTGCGAGTTCGAGACCAGCCTGGGCTACAAAAGTGAGCTCAGGACCAGCCTCAACTGCATAGCCAGACCCTGTCTCAAAAAGACAAAAAAAATAAAATAAAATAAAATAAATAAATAAAAAATAAAAGCTTATAACATTTAAAGACTACCATCAAATCTTTTCCCCTAATACATAATCATAATGCTACAAATCACAGTATATGTTTTAAGTACTTATATGAATAAAAGACTATAATCCAAAGGACAAATCATAATTTTATAGTTCTAATCACCTTGAGAGTAATTTGTAATATCACATTCCACTTAACATTACTGTTCATATTTTTCAAAATAAAAATGTAAATATGGACCCCAAAATACCAAACTCATTCTTAAAACAACCCTTAAAATGAAACAACTAAAATGCATAGTGAATCTACATATATGCATTTCCTAACTAACAAGGGATAATTAGTCAAGTTAACATTCTTGAATACATTTTATTACCTTTTTGAGTTTACTGAATAAATACTTTCTTAATTGTCTAAAGATAATGTGAAACACATAAGTTGTGTTTTAGGTGATTTTGATGACATCTTAGGATTTTTTTTACCTCTGTCTGTTTGTCACAATAAATAAAGAGGCCAATTCATCCAGTCATATATTTTGCAAAAAGTAAAACTCAGTGATTCAAATAATGGGACAAAAATGTCCTTAGATTTATCTTTATCATTATGAGTGTCTCCACGTATAATAAGATAGGCAGGAAATCAAGGATGGGTCACTGTAACCAGGTCCCTATACAAAGTAACTCCTTCTACATTTATGTTGCTAGAAGCCAAGAATGCCATTTTCCTAGAAAAATAATAAAACTGTTTCTGAATTTGAGTTTAAGATCACATTATAGGTTAACTGTTAAATGAAATACACTAAAACTTAGAAATTTTTTGTGTCTTTGTCATGATCTAGAAAGGGAAATTTTTTAAATTTTTATTTATTATTTTTTTTTCTTGTTTCAGAACCTTTGTTTTTTGTTTATTCACTCATTTTTATGGCCGGCTCAGCCCGCCCCGAGGGCAGGGCTGGCACAGCATGTGGTGCCAGGGATGGAACCACGGTCCCTGAAGCCGCCCAAGCTTCCCCAAGCAGGCGCTCTAGACCACTGAGCCATCCCGCTGGGCCCTAGAAAGGGAAATTTGAATGCTTGAATTTTTTCTGTCATTACTTTGGTCATGATGATCCAAATCCAAAGCATAATAAATGTTCTGCCTTCTAAATGTATTCGGAAGTATTCACTTAATGCTTCAGCTATTTTAGTACCTTGGGTGACTATATTGTCCACTGTAATTTGTAATATTGCATCTCTCCTGCTACTTTTTCCTACAGGTTATATGTCCAAGCCCTATCTAATTACACGTGCATTATATATATTATAGTTTTCACATAGTAAAATACTTACTGGGTCCAGAAAGTTACTAAATGGCAGCCTTCATCATTTCAAAACTACTCTCCACATCTGATAAAAATAAACGATAAAGCGAATACTTGGCTAGTTCAGTTTTCTGGTGGAGCAATATGAGCAGAAGCATTTAGAACTGACTTTCTCATCTGCCATGGGGGTGAAAGCTGACCGCTCTCGCACTGTGCTCGCTACATGGTGTTTCCACAAGGAGCCAGAGACTACTTTCCCACGTTCTTCAACATAGGTATACACTGCTACGTGGAGTACTGACTTTCCCCCTTTACAGAACCTAGTCTTATTCCTTAGTGTGGACAAATAATCACATGGAAGAATCAGGAAAAAAAAAAATAACAACTTGAAGATGGAGATCTTTAAAAACTACTACATTTCTATACATGAGCACAAAGGGTAACCTAATTGAAATCATAAATACTTAAGTGTTTTCTGACATACTACAAAATATCTTCTTTTTTTGGTTTCTAAATGCCTTTCTGTGAAAAAAAAAAAAAAATGATAAGAAGGAGCTGTGTTGAAAGAACTTCAGAAAAGTGCATTTTTTGTAACATTGCAGGAAACTACTAATGATTTCTTATATTCTTTCTTTTGAACTTTTTTCTTCCCACTTTACCCTACTTCTGTTTCCTCTACTTTTCTTTCTTTTATGAACATGAAGTGTGTGAGAAAGCAGCACGCCTCCCTATGACTGAAACATGTCTTGCTCTGCGACTTCTTCCTAGGCTTGCTGTGGACAAGTCACAAAGGGCTCCACTGCCTCTTAACTCAGCCAGCTTTCTACAGTCCACAGCGCCCACACTTCCATTCAAGCCACTAAACATTAATAGAGTGGGCTTTCAGAAAACACATGGCTCTTGTGCTTTGTATTTAGTTAAAAGTTAAATCCCTCAGAGCCTTCTGACTCACCTAGTGTTCTCTGACACAGAAAATACAGCTCTGGGATCCTCTTTGGCCCCCAAGGCCATCCTGCCTTGCAAGGCTGTTCATTGTGCCATTCCAAATGCTGCTCTGTGGAGGTGACATCACTGCACCTCTGACAACATGCAACAAAGCGCCTTTACTTCTGGATGTGAACAAAGCCTGGCTTCCTTCGCACGCACTTTCTAATTTCCTCCGCAGCGTGTACACGGAGCAGCTCTTTCCTCTCCTTCCTAGTACATATTTCAGGGCCAGAAGGAAGAGGAAGCTTTCTTTTAATATCCTGAAGCTGCTTCCAGATCACCTCTTGCCTAAATTCCAGTAAAAACCATGCTCTTCATTTCCCACACTATCTGTACCTCCACTACAAATACTATCATATTTTACTATTTTCTGATAGTTCCCTTTCAAGGATTGAGGATTTAGTACCCATGTCCTGGATTTTCCTTCTACTGCAAGATCAGTCACAGTGCTTGGCTACTGCACGGTGGGTACACACACTTCACCCATCTGTTGCTACCCCTTAGCACATATTTGAATCCGACTCCAATGCACTTAATTTCTTCTGCTCTGTTACTACTCATTCCCCTCATTATGTCATAGTTGTACTCATAACTCTGAAGTGGTAGAACAGTGAGAATAAAATTAAAATATCCTACTCCTTCAGTGTTCTCTTTCTACCTCTTTGATTTAGTTAAATACATCATAATGACTTTTCCATGTAATTGATTTCACCAGTTCTTTGATTCCTCCATTTCTCACTCACATACCTTATTCCTGCAGTTTGCTAGCTTTTTTTGTATTCAATATCCTTTGGTAATAACCATGGATACTGTGACTCATTACATGAAACACTCTCTCTTACGTTCTCATGTCTATGTGCCTCCTCTCTGCTACCAAATCATAATTTGCACCCTCAATCCATATTGAGACCAACTCTCTCTGTTCTCTTAGGGTAGAGGGTAAGTTCCCTTGTTCAAATTAGTATCACTTTGAGATCTCTACCTTCAGCAGAATTCTCAATATCAGTCATCATTTAACATGATATTAGTCCCTAAACATGCTGACTTCTTAATCTTTGGGAACATAAATGCATCAGTTAAAAGGAGAAGCTAAAAGGGCAGACATAACTGACGTTAAACAGTAGACATTAAGATAGTGTGATTAACCTGGATTTTTCTGATGAGCTCTGTATAATAACCAGGATCCCTCCAGTGTGGAAGTAGAAGACAGAAGGACCATTCTTGAAGTGATTCAGTATGAGAACGGCTCAGCTGGCCACTGTTCTCACACACCTGCGATACCAGCTTTCAGGAGGCTAAGGTTACAAAATGAGTTCAAGGCCAGCCTGAGATAGCAAGATCCTCTCTAAAAACACAAAAAGCAGCTTCTTCCCATTCGACAAGTTATTCAAAAGGAGAGAAAAACAAATAGAATGGAGAAGTGACAATGGAAGGAAAAGAAAAGAAGCAAGGATTTGAAAGAGGATAGAATGGAAACAAAGCTTTGTAGTTAAGGACGGGAAGATGGATTGAAGGGAGAAAGGGTGATTGGGAAGAAAAGAAGAATCAAACTATATCATGTACAGGTACAAATTCCCTGTGATGAATATGATCATTACATATAGCTAAAATTACCAATACACTTAAATAAAAATAAGATAAAAACAAAATGCCACTGAAAAGGAGGCATAAGGCAAGGCATACAGACAGACAGGCTTTAGGCTCTAGAAAAGCAAAGAAACAGACTGTCCCTAAGCCTAGATCAAAGGGTAATTTTGGTGCACTGACATCTGGACTTCACTTAGACCCGTGTCAAACTTCCTACTAATAGAACTACAGGGTAGCAAAACTGCATTTCTTAAAATAGCAAATATTGGTTTATCATAGCACACTAGGAATGTAATCTACCTGATTACACTGCTAATCATCACTTACCAAAGGGGATTTTTTGTTGCATTTTCTTCAAGGTATTCCAAACTGTACCCAACCATGAGTGCAAAACAACTCTGAGTGTTCCATTGAGAAGTCTAAAGTAATAAGGCATCATTTCTCTTAACTGCCCTCATTTAAACCTACAGATTTGTGTGAGGGATTTTCACCAATATTCTGATGTAAGCAATGACACCCTACCTGAAGCGCATCTTTATAATTCAGCTTCTATAGGTTTCTGTATCAATAGCCCTGTTTCAAATATATATTCCTCTTTTTTGAATCTATTTAGTTCAGGGTCTACAGGGTCTCACTACATAGATCAGACTCTAGTGACTCTATTTTCAGCCTCCCCAGCACTGGGACTACAGGTGTACGCCATCATACCCAGTCTCAATCACCATCCCAGGGAGTCCTGGGGTTGGAGCTGGCACGACACACAGGAGATCAAACCTCAGTCCCTGCACCTCCTTTAAGGCACTCAGCTATCTGGCCAGCCCTACAGTCCTCTTAATATGCAAGGAATTTGATTTTGAGCATAATTCGTTTCATTCTGTGCCCTATAACTGCAACAGCTCATTGCATCCTTGCCCACCTCACCCATCCATTCTAACTTCTTCAGTGTCATCTCCACTCTCCAAGGCTTCTTTGCCTTGAATCCTGATACACAGCTATCTCCTCCATCCTTATACAGCTACTGAAAATTTAGTCACTAGTCATTACTGTTCTTTCATTTCTAGCACATGGTAACATATTTATCTTATTGAGAAACTGAACGAATGATGCTGTGTAGCACTATTAATGTACCTTTGTACTCCTGTACTGCTGAGCCATGGCTCTCCTTCTTATGACCAATCTATGCTCTTACACAAATATCATTCTTCTCTATTCACATCTTAACATGTTCACCATTTTTGGGATGATGCCAGGGGCTATGGTTTATCCTTAGAAGCCTTCCCAGACCTGTGCTGTTTGTAGGCAGGGATTTTGGCTGGTGGCTGGATCACCAGAGCATGAAGCATTGTGGATTATTCCACTGATGAGTTCATAGTTAAATGTCATTTAATAGAAGAAACCTGGCTGTGAGGTGTGGGTTGTCTAGAAGATTCTGTCTCTCTCCTTCACTCCTCCCTGATCACACTGCGCCATGACAGTACTGAACTCTCTTCAGCCCTCCTCAGCTCTAGGCTCCCTCCTTGGAAGCAGAAAAATGCTGACTCAAATGTCTACAAACTTCCAACCAAAGTAAGTCTTTTTTTTTTTTTTTTTTCCTTAGAATTGTGGGTTATGGGTACAGCACCTCAGCAATAACAAAGTAATTATTGGAAATGTTCCATGCTTTATTTTCCATCAGATTTATCATCACTCTGGCTTTTCTCCTAGTATTCATGCTCTTCTTGCACTTGAACTTTCCCCAGGAAGTCAATTTACTCCAGTGTTACAGTTTTCTGCTGGTGGTTCCCAACTGCCCACAGCACATGCACTGAAATTTAACAAGCTGAGCATCAGTATATTCTCCTTAAACATGCATGTCTTCCTTATTCTTGGTTTCTGATAATAATATTTACATAAGCCAATCAATCATTCCTCCCCCTGTCTGATAGACTCAAAACATGGTTCTGATATTTTTGACCTCTCAAATATTTTAGGAGTTTCTTTTTTTCATCTAGTTTCTTCCTCTCCACCAGAAAACATGTAAGACAGTGCATAATTAATTGTAATTCCACCTCCCTTAAGATTTTGTAGTGGCTCTGTGCTGCTTAATGGTTGAGTATACACTTCTCAATAGCTAATCTCTAGATGGTTTTCTCTCTGTGTTCACATGGCAAAAATCAGCAACTACAGTGTCTAAAACTGAACACCTGATTCTTATAAACATGTCTCATTATTGCTTTTCTGGTTTTACTTTAATGAATCTTCCTTTCTCCTAACTTTCTTGAACAAAAAGCTTGATAATAGTGACTCTTCAGTTGGCCCCTCTCATTCTTCTAATCCTACACCCAGCCTATGAGGAATCTCTTACGATCTCCCTCCAGCTCATACAAATAACTTCACTACTCACCATCCCACTGTTCAGGGCCATGCTGGAGCCACCACCTGAGAGTTGATCAAATCATGAACTACACAGGGCGTGCCCAACTTCACTCACTCCTGCTCCTGAAGATCCACATATCAGCAACTGGACGCACACTGCAGAGGTCTATATCAGACCTGAGACCTTGTCTCCTTTGCCTAAAATCCTTCCACAGCATCCTGCTAGACTCTAGATCACAAGAAAAAGTCCCCACAATGTGCTGAGAAAACCTACATACACTTAGTTACTACGACCTTTCTTAAACTTCTCCTACTATTTCTCTATCTGTGATAATCACCGCAGTCTCCCGACTGCTCCTTCAACCCACTACTGTGAGGCACAGTTCAAGATTAGAACATACTTCTCTCTCAAATATCTGCTGTCTTACTTTCCCCTCTGACTTCCCATTCTTTACATTTAGTATCTTCTCAAACAAGTCTACTTGAAGGACACTACCTAATTCAACTACCAGTCCGTGTTCTATCTGTACAAAAAGCTGGCCATCTTTGAACTCCTCCTGCCTCTGACTTAATTTCAAAGACAGGAGATTTTGGGCTGGCTGGCTGGGCTGATCCCTAGCCCCAGGAGAAAACTGGTAAGAAGAAAGTGTCTGGAGAGTGTGAGACCCCTTGATGCTTCCCCAGGTAGGTGTAACTTACGGTTCTGATCAGTGGGCAGCTACAACAGCCAATCTAAGCACAGCTGCTAGGCTAGAGGCCTACATGCATGAGAAATAAAGGGCTGAATCATTACAACGGTCAAAATATCACATACAGAAGAGGAGTTTTGTGAAAGGGAAAGAAAATCCGAATAGCTAGAGAAAATATTGATAAATTCCAAGAGGCAGAAAAGTTATAGAAATGAAGACTGCCATTTTCATGCATGTCCAGTCCTGTAATAGTAAATAACTTTGTTTTCATTCTTCTCTTATTGTTTTGCCATGAACATAAATGTAGTGGTTTTATATCACATACATATGTTTTATTAATGTAACATTTGGTTAAGAAAACGTCAAGAAGAATAAAGTTAATGAAGATTTTTATCTCAATTTATGGAGAAGTGATTCATACATTTTTAATTATACACAAGACATCCTTATCATGCATTTCAGTCAGGGTTTTACTAGAGAAACAGATAATACACGGGACAGATCTAACACAAGATGTACCAGTCCCAGAGTCAGAAGAGGAAGTGTGCTGAGAGCATCTGCACACTGCCAACTGAAGGATTCAGTCCCAAGACTTTTATACTCCCTGAAGTGTTCCACTGGTAAGGGATTCTATAGTTTTTAACAGTTTTTAATGGTTCCTAATGGTCTCTAAGGTAAGCTGTTGTGTCTGCAACAGAAGACAGAAGAATCTGGTACAGAAAGCTGAAGGATCTAATCTGGAGGCTGAAGAGTCTGTGCTGGAAGCCAGGAGATAAAGTCCAAGATGACTATGAAGACTGAAGTTCATCCGATGAAGTAGAACTCTGAATTCTTCCTCAAGCCTTTTTTGTCCATAGTTATTCTGGGACAGGGCCCTCAAAGCCCACAGTGTGGAACAGCCAGGCAATGCAGCCAAATTTATACAATGTTGATACACCACCACTAGGCATCTAGCCAAGTTGACATAATGTATCAACTACTCCATCATGACACTAGGAGGTATTATGACACTGACATCTTTATGTGAGGGTTAAGGATGGTTTAAGAAATTGCACTATATACTAAACTGACAAAGGTAGATTAGTGGCAGTTAATTCCTTTACATCAAACTGGTTGGACCACAGAGCTCTACTAAAATGTTACACGTGGTTCTGTTCGGAATGCACAGTAAGCGTGTTTCAGGATTTAAATCCATAGGCTTAGTCAAGCAGACTGCCCTTCACAATAAAGGTAGACTTATCCAGTCCACTGAATGCCTACACAGAACTGAAAGTCTGAGCAAAAGAGAATTCAACTGCTTTGCTTGATTGACTTTGAGCTGAAAAAACATCAGTGTTTTCCTGCATTCAGATTTGAGGTTAGACTAGAATTTAAACAAGCAGCTTTTCTAGTCCACAGTCCACTAGATTCAGACTGGAATTACTGTGTCATGCTTTCTCCTGAATTATCAGCCTTATAACTACCATATCTTAAGACTTCTCAGACTCTGTAACTGCACATGTGAATTCCTTATAATCCATCTTTCCCTCACATTTATGCTATTAGAAAATGATGCATATATATATATATATATATATATATATATATATATATATATATATAATTGGGGTCTTCTTTCTCTGGAAACCCAGACTAAGACTAAGTTCTATGTAGTTCATGAAACTAGCCACATAGACTTTGCCACTGTGTGCCTGTATGTGTGTGAGATCTCTATCATGATTTATTTCCTTATTTATACATTCCTATAGAATTCTACATAGCTTATGGACTTTTTAATTTATTTTTTATTTATTTATTTTGTCTGTTTGAGACAGGGTCTCTCTATACAGTGCAGGCTGGTCACAAGCTCACTTTTGTAGCTCAAGCTGGTCTTAAGTTCACACCGATCCCAATGCCTCAGCCTCCCAAGTGCTGGGATTACAGGCATGCACCACCATGCTCAGACAGGTTTTTTTGTTTTGTTTTCTTTTGTTTTGAGATATATTTGGTACTCAAGCTTTTCAAACCTTGAAATGCAGAACTGTAAGCTGCACTAATGTTTAGATCCCACTTTAGGGAAACACTGGAGTCATGAGGGCATGCCTTATTCATTTCATCTTCACAGTAATGTTTGGAAAGAACTACCTTCTTAGCAAAGTTTGCAATTAGACTTTTTTCTTTCAATGCTTTTTAGACAAACACTTCTGAAGTTTGGGCTTAATAATTTCTTAATTTTTTGTCATCTAGTGCTGCCAGTAAATATTATTTAAATTTCTGCAATTCAATTATAATTGCAACTAAACCATAAAAACCAAATGCTCAATTTCTTCATGTTGCCTTATTGTGCATATCTACATTATCCTCCTTGTCCCGCTTTACATTTTGGGTCTGGAGATTCTGTTTGCTCTAAATTAGTCAAAACCCATCTCAGAAAATAATCCCATGCCAGTAATTTCAAACGTATTTAAAGAAGGGGGATATTTTATCCCAAAAGGCTTTTTTCTTTTTAAATCTACTATATAATTACAGGATAAATATTTATAATACCTTGCCTCACAGAATAGCAGATGTTGGCAGAGTTTAAGATAAGCGAGAGCAGCTGATGAGATTCCTCGCAGCATTCTTTTCATGATGACAGTTTGAAGAATAAGCTAGTTCTTAAAATGTCAATGGCTTTCCTATATTTTCATATATTTTTACATTATATTTCACTTAGCATAACAACATAACAATTATTTTCAAGTATACATTTCAGTGGTTATTAAATATTAATAATCATGTGCAAACAAATTTCAGAAATTTTCAGTCTTGCAAAATTAAAACTCTATACCTATAAACAACTCCCAGTTTCCAATTCTCCTAAACCAATGCCTACTATGATGTTACAACACATCTACGGGTTTGACTACTGTAGAAGACCCCTTATATAGGTCCACACCAGTCTGTCATTTTGTCTTTCTTGTTTCTAAAGTACATTCTACTTCACTCCATGACCTGCTTTATGCTCAACCAGATGCACTGTCTTAGCTATTTTCCCCCTAAAGTCTTCATCTGAGTGCAGGGAAATGGCTCTTGGTGCAGAGATGAAACCCTGTGGCACCTTAGCAGGCCCAGGCAAGGCCTGAGTGTATGGTGCTGTGCAGCCTACCATGTTTACCTTTGTTCTAACTTCAGAAATTTGGCAACGGATCCATTCAAGGACCCAAACCTATTCAGAAGAAGCAACAGAGAAATAAAAAGGAGTAGTAAAAGAAAGAAGAAAAGGAAGAGAGGAAGGAACACAGGAGATGTGCTCATCACATTTCAGCTTATAGAGTCAGAAACTTATCGCAAAGAAAATATTGTTCAGCTGCTTGATACAGATAAAGTTTATTTTCAGTTGATCAGAAAAAATACTGCAATTTCTAGGAGTTCCCTCTCAAATCTTAATACTGTTTTTGCTGATGTGAAAATATTCGCTGTGATAGACTGGGCCACAAATTTTAGGTACCCACAGAGTGACACACAATGATGTAAAATAAACTTCGATTTATTTTGTGTGTGTCCCTGCAAACATTCTTATGATTCTAGAATTGTTTTAACATATAATATTCTCACTTGTGAAAAATTGAGGTTTAAACTACTACATTATGTGGCAGACTGCTGAAAATGTCTTTTGAATAAAACCTAAGTAATTTCTACTTTAATTATGACTCCATGTTATAGGGAAACACATGCTACATAGGCAATAAAGTTGAAAGATAGTTTCCATTCTTTGATAATACACACACAAATTCATAGGTGATATAGAAAGCTTTCCAAGGCTTTGATTTACAAAGTATTGTAAAATCCTTGAAAGCTGTAGACAGCATCACTGTTGTTGCTGCTGGTGCTACTAGCGCTTAATTAAAGGAAATAAAATAAGAGATAAATAAATATGAATCTAACAGAATGAATGAGTAATTGAACAAACAAAGCAAATAAGCAAATGACTCACATAGTCTGAAAGTTCCCTCCAAACTGCGAATTTTGATCAGGGCTTGAGGTTTTGCACCCAACCTCACTACAGAATGTATTATGGATTTAGGATGCAATCACAGGTAAGCAGAGAAGGTGTCCAGCAGGTTCCACACGAATCTTAAAGATTACCAGTAGGAAAAAAAAAAAAAAAAAAACTTTAAAAGATTAAATAGGCTTAAGGTTTAAGTATGATGAAAAGCTAAATTCTACTTTTTAATCACCTTCAACCATTTTTATTCCTCATTATGGTACATGTTAGTCACATCCTACAAATGAAAGAAGAGCTATGATCCCATTTTAAATGAATAGGAAAACAGAAAGGAAGGCGTGGTCAGCAGCAGTCTGAGAGGAAAAGCAGACTATACCCCTGAGAAGGGTTCAGGGAAGAAAGAGGTGTGCAGGCAGCAAAGAAGGGACAGAGAGCTGGAGCTGCAGAAGGCTGTGTGGGCCGCGACACAGGCAGCTGCTCATCCAGGTGCCTGTGTGCATGGTTTCTCCTCACAGGAAGGGATATGGCTTTCTGCCACCATGATTGATGCATGGAATCACAGACATGTCACAGCTCTAAGGAGCTTCATGACTAAAAAGACATGCTGCTTTCAAGTGAGCTTGAACTGAGCTTAAATATAGAGCACAGCTGTCACACCACACAGGCTCTCTTCCAATCTGATATCATTAAAATGATTTTTTTTTTAACTGATTGTAATTTGAAATGATAAAAACGCTGTTACGAGCAGAGAAGGGTCAACCCTGGGTCAAAGTGAAAATCATTGATAGCCTACTCTCAAAATATGCTTTATTTTAATGGCCTAACAGTAACAATGTTGTTAATTAGTATAAGTGTTTGGTAAACTAATTAAAATTTTCCTGCCATTATAAGAACTGTTATATAATGAAAAATGTATAAAATGCCAGTGACTTTTTGGGGATGTACTTCAGTGGTACAGTGCCTACCTGGCAAACATGAGGTTGTGAGTTCAATTCCTGGTAGCAAAAGAAAAAAAAAAAAAAATTCCAATGGCAGTATATAGTAAAAGAATCAGTGAGTCAACCAATGAAATAAAAGAAAACAAGACATATTAACCAGTCTTTTCTTGTGAGTCCAGTTGGTTTCTCATAGCATTTATTAACTATCCCTGTACATGTTTAGTAAAACACATGAGCCTTAAAGCACTGAAAGGTGGCAACTATGAGTCTTGCATAACTTTTCTATTTATCTGAATCTGAGAAAACCACAATGTTCTAGTCAAAATCATAAGGTACAATCTGAAAAGAAAGTATAGCATGTTAAAATGTGCAAATGCTCTCATGAGTAAGCTTGACTGAACTTCAAATTTTTAAAGCCTTTGTTTTCCAGGCTGGCATGATAGCTGTGCCGTGGTGGCAGAGGCTGGCTTAGTGTGTGTGAGACTTAATTCAGTCACCAATACTGATGGAAAAAAAAAAAAAAGCCAGTTTCCAGGTAAAAATGAATCACTTGACAAATGAAGTAAGAAACTTGAGAATAAATGTCACAGTAATTCTTCTTTGAAAGTCACAAAATGTAGATTTCATCCACAAATCACAGAGCAGAATTTTCTTTTGTCTGTCTGATAATTACAAGATGGAACCCAGCATTTCAGATGAGGCTCAGAACTATGGTGATTACAATCTTGTAGCATGTGCAATCATTGCATTTTAAGAGTACATTCTCCATTGAAAAAGGTGTACCAAGAGTGAACAACACAACTTGAATATACCTTTGGCAACTTCTCCTCATTGTAATCATGGCATTAGAACTGAAATTTTAAACTGCAATATGCATGTCTCTATTCCACAACACTATTTATTTTCCCATTAAGTCACTTCTTATCACCGGGGCAGAAATGAGCTTCATAAAGGAGCTTGCAGATCTCTTGCTGACTTCTTTCTTTCTCAGAGCAAACATCAAAATCCTACATAGCACTGCAGAGCCTGGCTCTCTCTTACCTTAGCAGAGTGATCAAGCCATGCTGGCCTTGTGAT
Source organism: Myocastor coypus (assembly GCA_004027025.1). Lineage (NCBI taxonomy): Eukaryota > Metazoa > Chordata > Mammalia > Rodentia > Myocastoridae > Myocastor > Myocastor coypus. The sequence continues at coordinate 19,140 of PVJA010006145.1, forward strand.
CCCCAACACACTTTTTTTTTTTTGGGGGGGGGGTGCTGGCTTATCCTACCCTGAGGGTGGGGCTAGGGCTGCATGTGGTGCCAGGGATCAAACGGTGGTCCCTTGCACCTGCCTAAGCTTACCTACGCAGGCGCTTTAGACTGCTGAGCTATCTCACCACCCCTTCCCCTAGCACACTTTGAGCATGCTATTACTCCTGGGTTTCTGTGAGTCCTGAGGAGCCCAGGGTGCTCTTTATTCAAAGCCTTGTGGCGTAGTTCCTCTTTCCATTCAGCTCTTAACCCATCAAAAACCTTTTAGCTGCTGTTCTAAGTTTAGAATGTCTACTTTTCTGCCTCAATCACTTTTACCCACTTAACTTTTTTCTGCACCATTTTTGGTAATTTAATACTATATATTGCATACTTTGTTCATTTTATTATGTAAATCATCTTAACACATTATAAACCTATATTTCTATGACAACAAGCATTCCTGCCCTTTTATTCACTACTGCATACTCAGCACATTTAGCTGGCTCTTGAAATTATCTGTTGAATGAAAGCAAGCTGGAAAATTATATAAATGAGAATAACATTAATTAATGGGTGTGCTTGCATTAGGATCCAGAGATGGTATTTTTTTTCCCAAAAGGCTGCTTAAAATAGCTATATGAACACACAAAGAAGAATAATTCGGGGCCTTACCCTTATTAAATTCATTTTACATTGAAGAGGCAGATAAGTGGTGCAATGTTCTGTTTTCCCAATATTCCCTCCACTTGTAAACAGCATCAGCACATATACTACTGCTCAGGTCCAGTAAAGTAATACATATAAAAGCATAGAAACTACTGTGGTCACATGATTGAGAAAGAGAAGATTTCTAAAAGTTCTGAGGAGGAAGGAAAAGCGTACTCCAATAGATTAACTCATGACTAGACAGTGGGTATAGAGAGTCCAGCTCTTTCAAGATTTGCAGCAAACTGAAGAAGGGAAAGGACATAACTTGAGAAAAAGGGATGAGGAAACATTAGGATCAAAAATGATTCATGACATGTATGAGAGGCTGACCGAGAAACAGAAAACATTCACAAGAGGAAAAAGAGAAAGGGAAGGCTTATAATCAACACAGGATCTCTTTCCCAGAAACCAGCTGTTTGTTTTTGTTGCCTTTATGATATATTACATGTTGGAGAATCTTTCCTGAAATGTTTACTTTGGCTCACACTTCTCGAGGCTGCGAAGCCCAAGCATGTGGCCAGGGTATCAGCTCAGGCTCTGGCGAACACCTTCTAGGTGCATCAGGCATAGGGGAAGAGAATGGACAGCACAGAAAGCTGAACTTGCTTTTATACCAACCTATCCTCTGGGGGCTTCACTCTCAAGAACAGCATTAATTAAATCTGATCTAATAATCTGAACAGTTCTACTAGTCCTCTGCCCAATAATGTCTCTTTGGAAATCCAGAAAGATGAATTTTGGAGACCAAACTTCATTTATGGCACCAGTTATCCCAATTCATCTGTCTTTGCAGTGTCTCAGAATTTGAATATGAATTCCAAATCAATTAATTGAATTCTTAAAATATTTGAGTGTCTAGCACTTGGGGCAACCTCACAGCTCTGTTCTGACCACCTGTGCACACAAGGCAGAACTATGGCAGACATATCCTCCTGCTAGAAAGTGAGCCGTGCAGGAGCATGCACGTGTCAGAAGTTTATTGTCTTTGATTTAATCACAACAATTAGTAATAATAAATGGCCATATGCTGAAATATTCAGTGAGATTCAGTTCTCTTCATAGTCATGGCTACTTCTCAGTACATAATTGTCTATCAGTGTTTCTTCTAATCATTTCGTCCCTGCAAGTGAAATGGTATAATACATTAATATTCTAAAAATAGTTTCCTTTCATATTTCTTTAGTTAAAATTTTTCTTAACATTTAAATCTGCTTTAAGCATCCATAATACTGTTATGGATGGTCATTGTACACCAAAGTCTGGCACGATGCTTTGCAGAGATTTTATGTTGTTCTATTGTCTGATATTCTAGCAAGCTCAAACTTGTCATTACAGAATCCCTTACAATTTTCCCACCCACTGCTGACATCAAGCCAATTGTCTAAAATAATTTTACATTTTTTATACTGCATTTCTTATTACCACATATTCCTTGAATCTATGCTATTCATATTTCTAGAAAGTGAGGTAATACTATACTAAATTTCCCACAATAGAGATCAAAATTTGTTCTTAATTTTAAAACCATTAATCTAATATATACTCTAATATATAACTTTTCATTTCCTCTGCTATTATGCAAATGCAGACGAATTATCCTTCCTATTCTATGCCGAGTTTCATTTAATATTGATTGAACTCTCATTGTTTCCAAATTAATTCCAATGTCTGTAATTCTTTGCCTCTGAAACAGAAAAGGAGGTTTTAGGAAATACTTGTAGCATATTTAATTTCCTGGCACACTCCTGCAAACAGTGCTCATTTAGAAAAATGTATCAGTATAGAAGTGAGCTGAGGATTAAAGCTGCCCATTGTGTGAGAACATATTTTCATTGACTACTTAGTGTAATTGCCACGTTCCACCCTCCTGTCTGTCTTCACCTCAGTCCTCTTTTTACCAGATTCAGGTCTGGAAAGACAAATTTCAGCAACACCTTCCCTGTAAGCTTTCCATGTCACCTAAGAGTCCCTCTCCTGTGCCATCTTTCTCATGTGCTATTCTGTGCCCAACACTAGCAAAGACTGCAGAACCTTCAAAAATCTGTCCACTGAGACACACACTGGTGTTGGGCTCTTTGTCACTGTGGGTGAACCCCTAGGGGAGAGATCTGGCACGATGGTGTTGTATATGTATTTGGTATTAAAGAGGAAGAACAAAGAAGAAAAACAGGACTGAGATGTTCTAAAATTTAAGTCTTCTGATATGCCTTTGATAACTTGCCAGGAATTTGTCTTTTACCCAGTGGTAGTTCTGGAATTGTCATGCACCTTAGTATCAAAAACCTGAAGTGCAATAGTCCTGAAAGCCAAGGAAATGTATGGGCTCTTCCCGTGGCTCCTGTGGCCTCAGTGCTCCTGGAGTCCTTACCACGTGATTGCTCAAGAGAACCCACATGTGGTGAGCACCACTGCGGTGGTGCTGCACTGCATGCAGATTTTCATTCAAAGACTAGACAGGTAATTCCAAAGATCGAAAATATTCTATGTTGCTGTTTATCAACAGCTTAGGTATATTTTCTCTTTATGTTTCATTTAATGACATGTTTATGTTATAAAGATAGCCAAATAGCCATTTGTCTCTAAATATTCATATTAAACATAAAAGAATCTGAAATATAACTGGACCATGTATATGACCTAGATTTTTGAGACTCTAAATGAAACTTTATTTTTTCTTTGGTGACAAATAAAAATGGCATAAAAAAGGGAAATGAAATCTCTGAATAAATACTTGGGTGCTAGTAGCATTTTTTAAAGAACTATCTTTTTTTTTTTCTCATAAATTGCTTTTGAAACAGCTTTCCAATTATTCATGCGCTCCCACAGACAGTATCAGGAAGAGTTGTGCTTTTCAGGTTGAAGGAGCCGAAGCTCATTACAGATGCACAAAAACTCAGAAATGGCTACAAAACCACACTAATGAAAAATACCTCTATTAACTCCCTTCGGCCTGGGACACTGCTGTTACTTATTAGGTTTAGGAAGTCTAGCTGAAGTTGGACCATTCTTTTCTGAGGTGAACACAACATATTGCTGGAGAAGCCACGGGTTTGACATTCTTTCTCAGACAGGCTCTTCACCAGTACCACAGCCTTTTATCTTATTTATAAACTTACTTAGCTAGGACACAGTTGTGACAAGTAAGTACGCATTTATATGGTGTCCATAAGGGACATATGTTTTCTTTATTTCTTTTTTTAAAAATAATTTTATTTTATTTTCTTGATTCAGAACTTTTGTTTGTTTATTTTTATGGCCAGCTCAGCCTGCCCTGAGGGCAGAGCTGGTGAAGTATGTGGTGCCAGGGATCGAACTGCGGTCCCTGCAGCTGCCTAAGCTTTCCTAAGCAGGTGATTTAGACCACTGAGCCATCCTGCCAGGCCCCATTTTCTTTATTTCTGATACTTTTTCTTTTAGAATCTCACCCCGTGCATGGGAACTTTCAGTGACTCAAGTGTTACCTCTGTGCTTGGGCTACAATGTTCCATAGGAAGAGGGTAGAGTGCCTTTGTCTATTCCAGCTCTTCAAATTTCACCTGCTCATGGTACTTTTCACCTAGCTAGAAAAAGTGCTCATCCACAGCAGCACTGTGCCATGGTTCCTCTTCCCTCAAACCCCTGCACATTGTGGTTACAGTCTACCTGAGTTCACGGCGATGCAGGCAGCATGTCTGATTCAAGATGATACGCAAATACCACATGGTCAGTGGCACCTTTTTATTTCTGATCAACGAGACTTTCTTGCTATAAGATCAGGCAGAAGCCTTGCATTACTCGAACTCTTACAGTTCTTAGCTCCATACCCATCTACTTGAATAAATATTCATGATTACTCTGTAACAGATCTGTTAGAGATCCCTGAACATCTCATTAAGTATTTAAAACTTTCCTTCAGGATTATTCTATTTCATAAAGTAGGAAGAATACTATGTAGCATTAAATCTTAGCAATAAGATGGTTATAAGAAATGTAAAAATATGCACTGTTATGTGCGTTGAAGAGAAAAGGAGCCAAGCTGGCCAGGAAGCAGGCATAGACAGCATTTCATAGAAGCATTAGCATTTGAACACAGAAGGAGGCCTGGGTTCAGAAATACAATAGAATGATCTTGGAAGTAAGTTTGTGATGTATTATCGCATATGTCAGGTAACATTGGTAATGAGCTTTAAGAAACTACATAAAAATTGGTAAGAAGCCGGGTATGATAGCCTATGCCTCTCAGCACTTGGGAGACTGAGGCAGGAGGATTGGTGCAAGTTTGAGACCAGCCTGGGCTACAAAAGTGAGCTCAAGGCCAGCCTGAACTTCATAATGATACTCTGACCCAAAAATACAAAAAAAAAAAAAAAAAAAGTTGGTAAGAATATGATACTGGATAGTACCAAAAGGTCTAAGCTAAGTTGAATAAATGGTAGAATAATTTTCAATGATGAAATGTCATCATCTTAGTTATGCTATAGCTCATTTATAAAATAATTTCAGTAAATTCAGTTTATAAATAATTTTTAAAAAGAAAGCGTATCTTATTCAAATTAAATATCTTATTTATAATCAATAAAATTCAAACAGTAATATGCTCTTGTTATGGTTTAGAGTTTTTACAAGATGTATTGCATTTATAATGAATCACCCAAGAATCATGTACTACAAATGCAGGAAATCTATCTGCACACTAAATACCTAAAGAATTCCGTTGAGGGCCTAGAGCTCATAACAGTGCCTCGCACCAGTCCAGCTGGTCCGGAGCCCACAAAGTCTCATGCTGGCCTACTTCACGGATGTATGGTGGATAGGCCCAAAGGGCAGTGGTGGAAGCTAGGAAGGCTATGCGAGCAGGATGTAAGGTCTGTGCTAGCAAGCAGGGGACTCTGAACTGGAGCTAGCAAGCAACACTCAAGGTAAGCACCAGAGTTGCCCCTAAGTTACCACAGCCGTTCTTGCCAAGTGAGATCCTGAGCTCCCCCACCCATGAGGAAGGCCGAGTTCCCATCAGGAAAGCCAATGCCACAAGCTTCCTGAGGCTAAGCAGTGCACCATCCTCCTCTCTGGAGCCAGGAGGCCATGCTCAAGATGAGGACCCAAGTTTCTCCAAATTTTACCAGGAAAGTCAAGGAGAGAAAGGTCCTCCCACCGAACAGCCCGAGAGCACTACCTTCCAGCAGCTCCAACAGCTTCTTGGAACAACGCTCCTAACAGCTGGCAACCACCCTCAGGTGGGCCTCTGCACCCGGTACCATTTAGCCAGGTGTAGCAAGTTGACCACCAGTTAGTTATCCACCATAGTTCTAGAATTTGTTTTGCTAACTACAATGAGAAAAGGTTATGTGATCTCTTCTCAGCTTTTATATCACATGTATGTAATTAGTGAAAAGACTTCAGAACTCTACAGGAAAGGCACTTAAATACAACTGAGTGAGATACACATAAGATTCACTTTTAAAGGCACTTGTAACACTTCTTTACTTTTGCTTTTACAATGCATAGGGTATTGGAACAGTGCTACTATTTCCAAAACAAAAGTAACATTTCTGCTTAAATTTACAAGAATTTTGGTTGGAAAATATATAGTTGCATCAACTTTTACTCCTCCTTTAATATTTACTTGACTATTGACTTTTAATTTCCAAACTTGCCTTCTGACTGAAAATGTAACACCAACAAAATCTTCAGTTTTGTGTCAACTCTTTCTAATATTTACTCACCAATTTTTTGTATGAATGTAACTTTATTTAGAGTAAGAATTGTCTCCAGTTTTTTAAGACAATTACCTTTTAACCTTTCATAAGTATAGAGTATTCAATATTAGTTTGATAAATGATGTACTTTAATATAGTTTTTAGTGTACAACAATGAATGTTAGCTGTAGGGCCATTCTTTATGTTATTAATTGAAATTATAAAGTATAATTTGAAAAAAATACCATATAAAGACATTTTTACAAAAATTTAAATATTTGCTACTTTATGCTTAATTTAGCAGTGTATTTTTAACATACATAGATATGTTAACATACATATGTATATATATGATATATATATATATATATATATATATATATATATATGAGAATGAATGCAGAGTCTTCATGAAAAGTTACTTCCTCAAACTACTTTTCTCTTTTTTCTTAATTTGGACTGACTTGTTACCTTCTGAAGTTACCCAGGATGGGCTCACATTTGCAGTCCTCATGCCTCAGCTTCCCAGAGAGAAGTGTGCCTCCACACCCAGCTTTAATTTCTAATTTTCACAATAGCCAGTTGTGAACAAATTACAAAAAGAGTTAATGTGTTCTTCTTGGAAGTAGACCAACAAGGAAATAATGTACTATGATTCAGAAGTAAAATTTATAAAATTCAGTGCAGAAAAACTTCTACGCCTGCATCTTAAAGTCATTAGACTGTTCCATGTGTCTGCTAATCATTTCGTCTTTGCTGTCACAGTAATCACAACATCACATATAAACACTTTCTTGGATAGGGTCAATTTTTAAGCACAGAAACAAGTGTAAACACTCTGGGGGTGTGGGCCTCACAGAGTCCCCTGTGATCACTTAAGAACACAGGGTGTGGGGGCTCCAATGCTGGCCCAGCCTCAGGAGATCCAGAGGGGGAGGGAGGCTACAGGCCAGATGGACACCCACTCTGGCCCAGAGCAGCACTGCTTTAAAGGCTCCTGGACAGAGCACGTGGAGCCTGCAGGGCGGAGAAGGCAGAGTGGAAGGTGCGGTGCCCTGGGCCCTGAGAATGGACAGCGCTGCATGGCCCAAACTCCCCTCAAGTCTGAAGTGAACCTGCTTACCACTGCCCTCCTGCTAATGCCCAAACTCCACCCTGCACAGGAAGAGAGCAGAGTCACTGCCTCATGCACGATGTCATCACACAGACAGCCTGTCCCTAACAACCTGAAGCACTCAGTAAATGTGGAAAAAAACTGCTCCTAGCAGGAGCTCTGGGTAGTAAGTCCCTCTCCCCAGTGTCCTGGCCCCACTCACTGCTGTCCTTGCCACAAGATACTTGGTGACCTCTGAACCAATCAGTTATTACCACTGACAGTAATTACTGTCAATTAAAATATCATTCTGAGGATAAATCACTGGGAATTCCTCAACACATCTCCTCTGTCTGTCCCTCCTCATCTAATTCAATTAGCCAGACCCCTCCTGTGAGAGGCTGGTGAGCAGGCTCCATATCAGGGACAAATGTTCCACAAAGACTCAATAGCATTCAGAAAATATATTATGTAACTCTTCCAGGTAAAGGAGAATCACACCTGTGTGGACCAAGGAGCTAGGACAAAATATGCATCAATGAATCCCGCAAAAGAAAAGGAGTTACCGGTCTGCACAGTCCTTGGAGGCCCAATGAATTAAAAAGAATACTTTTTACAAAATATTCACCCCTAAAGATGTCACCATCTAAGAGTGATTGTCAAAGCACCTGTTGGTCAGCTCTTGCCCATGTATCAGAGGCCAGGAGAGTCCTGAATGGAGAATAAAATGAATGAGCTATTAGGATTGGTCCTAGTTTCTTGAAAAAGATTTCAAGTCAGGAAGTGCTCAAACTGGAGAAAGCTGCTTACCAGTTTCAGGATTTCTTACTTAAATGAGGAATTTGTTACTTAAATTATTAAAATGTTTGATACTCAGAAAGACATTGATGTTAAGCTCACGTATCTATGTTGTAGAGTAATAATATCACTAAGCTTTTCTTCTGGAGGGCTAAGAATATAGGTTTACAGACCAAAATTTAGAGAAAAAGAAGGGCTACAAGGATTGCCAATATTTTGGCTGTAGCCCTACAAGGTCAGTGAGGACTCAAGACAGAACAGAACCTCTGCTGTAACATCCTATAACTCAGTGGTTTCCCAAATTTTCTGTTCAAGGAGATTAAGGAACCACAGAGGAAAGGGATTGAAGGTATATACTGTGCCTAAGGAGAATCACCATGAGAGAAAACATTCTCTCGGCTTTCACAGAGAGCAAACTGGTCAAGCAATGGTCATGACTCATCCAGATGGCTGACAATGACAACAATTCTACAGAGCACTATACATGGTTTAAAAGTAAACCCTGAGAGCATTTGACTGACCTTGGGAAATACAAAAGTTCCATGTTTTGTTATACAGGGCTTGCTTTAACTTGACTTTAACCACGGAGCAGAGGCATAGAATGTGAAGCTAGATTGCTCTTCTGAGCTATGGAATGCTTGGATCAACAGCTTCCATCATTGCCAGTTTTGCCAGTGACCCACTACAATTGTGGAATGTTGGATTATGTATGAGGCTACTTTCTCTTAGTTCAATGAGAGGAGGTTTTTCTATACTTACAATAATTGGAGGGATTATCACATCTACACCCTGTGCTCTGTGAGACTGCTGGGAGGACAATAGTATGCATTGTATCAACTACTGGAAACATACTACTAATTTGTTCTGGAACCGTCACATTGTTATTTCTTATTAAATCCAATAAAAAATAAAATAAAATGAGAGAATAATGGAGAGGATGGTAGTGGAAGAGAGGAACAACGAAATGCACAAGGATGACTGGACCCAATAAAAGACAAGTCTCATTACAGCTTACATAAAAATAAGATGATTAGGCAAATTTCATTCAAATTCATGTAAAAAGAAAACATTTATGTATGTAAGGATTATAAAAAGTCAACTTCAGTAGATACAATAACACATGGTAAAAAGGTAGACAGCATGGAATAAGAATGGAGTCTACAAAATGATAGTGATATTGAAATTTTTCCTGGAAAATAATCCCTGTAACTGGATTAAGATGGTTAAAAGCAACAAAGCTAAACCAAACCTACTAACTCTTGAGACTCATAAAGAAAGAATCTAGGATCTTTAGTACTGAACTATTAGGCTGAAAATGGACAAAAAATAAAGCGCCAGTAGGGTTTTCATTTGTGGTAATAATAGTTGGAGAGAAAGAATGTTAGTGTAAGAACAGAACTGTAATCCCACGCAGTCTCGACCCAAAAGTATTAATTGCTTATCAAATATGAATTGCCTATTATTTTGTGGGACATATGCAAATATCCAATGATTTTATCCCCCACACTTTTAATTTTTTTAAGAGGTTGAGAAAGGCCTTGAGGTATTACTTTATCTGGGCAAACATGATTTTTGAAACAGAAGTTGAACTCTATGATGCCCAAATGATTAATAACCATAGGTAAAACTATTACTTTTTAATAAATTTTATGATGAATTAGAGAAAGAGACATAGACAGCTTAGGTGTAACTTGGAGAAATAAAGGACAGAAAAACAGAGAAAAGTCCTTATAAAGCTACTTTTATAAACAATAGATATGAGCAGTGGGAGAACCTAGCAGTTTGATAAAGTAACAAGCAAGTTCTAACTTCCTATATAATATCAAGAGAGACTTGTATTGGGCCATAAGGATCAGAAAAGAAAAATAAAAACAATATGCATAAAGTCCCCAGTTGTGTTACTCTTCTCTCATTGCTGGGACAAATAACCAACACACAAGCTTAGGAAAAGAAAGGTTTATTTAGTTCACAGTTATTGAAAGTTTCATAGTTTAAAGCAGTCTGAATTACATAGCAAGACCTTAAGACTGCGCAGCCAAGTCCAGGATGATCTGTTCAATCCCTCCAAGAGAGGCTATCAGGAGTCGGGGTGCGGGAAGGAACATGCTGTCAGTTTAATGGTTTGTGCCACTCTAGCCCCTGTGCTTGAGCCATGCGCTTCACTTCTCCATGATGTACATGAGGCTTTGGGGGTACAACTAGATACAAACCATGGCACCAGTCTAATGAATAGTAATTTAATAAAACAAAAATAATCAAAATGGAGCTATTATTCATGATTCTTTCTGGTTAGAAGGGGAAAATAGAATGACTATGTGATATCTATTTACACAATAATACTTTTGTGATCTTCAGAGTAGACATTTGCTTTATATCAGAAAATAATCATATTAACAAAGCATGTAATTTTGTTTGAATAAATCTAATTTTCTTTTATTGATCAGGCCATAAAACTGGACAATGGAATGGTCACACTCCTTTTTATTTGATTTGGTTTTGTACTATTCTGTCGCCTAAATAGGTTCTTAACGTCCTTGTAGCTCTTGACTACATACACTATATGACAGTGATTATGTATGCATGGTAAACAATCGAATATGACGATAGATACTGATTTCTGCATAAGTGAGTGACATATTTTCAGAGTGGATGTACAGTTATCAGTGGATTGTGAATGGTTTCATGTTTCCATGTTACTTTGCTTGCTTTCTAAGGTGTTTTATCTTTGGGCCTATATCACAATTTAAATACCTTTCACATTTTGTCATTATGTACTCATTTACCCTTAGTCTAAACACTGAGAAGTCAATTTTTAAATTAATTGATCCATTTTAGTAACATTATTATTATTATTATTATTATTATTATTATTATTATTATTTTGTCTTTTTTGAGACAGGGTCTCGCTATGCAGTTGAGGCTGGTCCTGAGCTCACTTTTGTAGCCCACGCTGGTCTCGAACTCGCACCAATCCTCCTGCCTCAGCCTCCCGAGTGCTGGAATTACAAGCGTGAGCCACCATGCCCAGCAATTTTATATAATTTATATATAATTTATTTTATATAATGTACATATTTATTTATTTATTTATTTATTTATATTTCCTATAGGGAAAAGTCTGCAAGGTGTTCAGGGACTCACTACTAGATAGGACTTGTAGGGATCCACCTATTTACAGCCTCCCAAGAGCTGGGATTACAGGCGTGCACCACCATGCCATCTCAACTGCCATCTTAGCGTGCTCTAGATGCAGGGCTGGCATGGCAGGCCTGGGGATCAAACCCCCAACCCCCAGTGCCTGCTTGCTTTAATCACTGAGCCCCTGCCTTAATCCTCTGAGCTCTTTGGCAAGTCCTCTAGAGCAACATGTTAAGAAATCCTTTGGAAAATCAATTTGAAAGGAAGGTAAAATATCTTCTAATGCTAAGAAGTCTATTTTCATTGTGCATTTAGACAAATTTCATTTTGTCCCTTTTTTTAATGGGTAATTTTGAAACACAATTAGTAGATATAAATTTTCATTTGTACACGTACATCTGTAGCACCCAAAGTTTTCATCATTTCTAATAAAATACTTGAGTGCTTTATTCTAAATAGGCTTCTAAAATTCTTCAAAGTTTATAATCCAGTTGTGAACTGGCAATGAACTCATTTAATAATTACAATTCTTTATCTCAAATGTTATTTTCATCTTTGTACAATTTGATCTGACTGCATAAATCGACAATAATGGCACTTATGAAAATGTGAGATTACTTCCTCCTCTTCATTCTTAGCTACAATCTCTCTTCTGCCTTCCTGCTTTCCACATTTTTCTACATATCTTACTTTATTTTGACTCATAAAGTACTTTTATTTTTACTATGCTTTCGATTCTTACTGAGCTAATGATCTGAACATCTTTTAAATTTAAGTATGTAATAAATGTTTACACTTTTATAGATTACTTATGCAGTGTATGATTTAGCAAATAATGTTCAGAATCAATGATAATCTTTCATTTCCTAAAAGAAAAAAAATGAAAGTCACACATGTCATAATCATTTCCTTAATTTTTCATATATGTGCTTGATTTATATACTAAATTTAAATACTGCCATAAAGGTTAAGAAAAATATTTCAATTTTGTGGAACAGAAGCTAATGAGAAGATTCCAAAGAATCAGAGATGGAACAAGAAATTGCGTAGAGAAGCAATCAAGAATAATGTATAGGATATCAAGGATGAAATAGTGCTAAATGTGTCCAGTTCTTTGGTTCTTAAAACATTCTTTCAACCTTTATCTGAAAATTTTCTCAGGTGATTTTGAAATATTTTATAATAAAAAGTTTTCCTATGTGTGTAATACTTTAAAAGATTATCCTATCTAAATTATAGAAACACAACTTAGACAAATCTGTAGGTTAATATACTGATGTCTGTAATCCATTTGTCTATGTACGTATAATTTTAAAATGCTGTGCTTTCAGATAATGAAGGCTGTTGTTAAACACCTAGCTTTCTGTTTCATGGACCTTCCTTTAGATTTATCCAACCTGGATAAACTAAGAATACACACAGATGGTAAAACCTTATGGTACAATAGTCTGAAAAAATTAGCTTCATTAAAATGAAAATTAGCTACCACCTGCTAAATATATTTTGGCACCTACTAAGTGGCATTCCTAAGGAAAAAAATCAGAAGGTCCTTCACAAGGTTTCAAATTATCTTGAAGTATCAAAGCAGACAGCACAAAGCACTACATGCCTTTCTATAGGAAAAAAATATACAAACTCCTTTACATTAGTGCTTTTATTTGCAAAAGAAGATTAGAACTTTGCTGTAAACTAAGATCTAAAATGGGTTTATGACTTTTATATATGACTGAAAGGTAGCACACAAAGGAATAAATACAATACTATGGACTTGTCATTGAGCCAAGTATAGACATCTTAAAAGCTGAAAGTTAAAACAATTATAATTTATCATTTGAGTATTTATTTATTTATTATTTATTTTGTGGTACCAGGAATCACACTCAGACCTTATGCTTGCTAGGCGGGCACTTGTGGTGATGAGCTATATCTTCAGGTGTATAATTTGTAAAAGTACGTGAAAAGTGAAGAGAACTTTCTGAAAAATAGCCGTATTGGGTGAGGTGACCACACATCCGTGGTAGGTACTGAGAACCCTATCTGCCTCTAATATTGTGATGTAATTATTAATAATATCCTATTTCATTCTCAAAATCACCAGGTCAAGTGCCAAGTTACACTAGCAAACAGAGTCATACAGTTCATGAGACAAGAGCTCAAAAACCTCACTCCTACAATGCTGCTTAAAATAAATGAAAATATTTGGTAACCTGAAAGAGTAAAAAAAATAGAGGGCCAGGCAGGCGTGGTGGTGCACTCCTGTAATCTCAGCACGTGGGAGGCACTGGCAGGGTGATTGGTGCAAGTTCGAGACCACCCTGTGCTACAAAGGTGAGCTCAAGGCCAGCCTAAACTGCATAGAGAGAGCGTGTCTCAAAAAGACAAAAAAAAGAGGCATATGCTAAAAGAACAGGAAAGGTGACCTAAACTCCTAAACTCCAGCATTTCCTCATTCAGTATTCCAGGGCATGAGCTCCTTTGCAATCACCTTCTACACAGAGTCCATTAGCTGCAGGAAAAGCCCACTGAATCTCCACACAGATCTATTTTCCATTCATTTATACAAGATCTGAGCAGTTGCATGGACGACTAGTTCTTTGATTCCAGCAGGCTGAAATCTTCCAATGCAGCTTATACCTCGATGGAGTCATGATGCTTCGGAATCCTGATGTTCACAAATAAGGAGGGAAAGGCGAATATCAATGGGTTCAAATATGTCAAATGTTTTTGAGTTGTATCAGGATCAGTTGTTGAAAATGAAAGAAAAACCTGGAATGCGCTTGTAAATATTTATTTGTAAAATTAATTTAAAGCATTTGATGTTTATGTGGAAAGCTTCAGTTATCTGAAAACTATATATGTTTAGTGAAAAAATATGTTATAGGAGCAATACAGTTTTTTTCCCAAATACTACTGATAGTAAAAGCTAACTGCACATTCATTTACCTGAAGATACCACGTTAGTTCATTTATCCAATGAGATGATTCATAGGGACATGAAAAGAGCGCGGCTAAGAGCCAGTCTGTCTGAGCTGGCTGCTGCCTAGCTAGAATTCTTTTAGCCCTTCTCAGAAAGGCACAGTGTATTCTGATGTCCTTTCCTTGCCAAGACCTGTTCATCCATCAGAAGGTTCTGCACAGTTACTTTGCATTTTAATTTAGAATTGACTCTATATGAGTTAATATACTGTATAAATTCTTATTTATATGTACCTTATAAAGGTGAGCCATCAATAATCTTTTCAAATGACAAGTGAACTAGATGTAACCCCTCCTCCAAATTGTTCAGGTGGTAGACTCTGGCCTCCTGCAACCACGCCAGCATTTCTGCCAGTTCACCTACTTTCTCTGTCATCCTCCACATTCTACTATTATGCATGAATTTTTTATTGTGTCAGTCCTGTTTCTGTGGCTGGGTAAAATTAATCAGACTCACTCCTTGAAAATCCCCAAGGGACCCACCCATACTTCATTCTCTGTCTAAAGCATTCCAGAGGGGGCTGGGGAGATGGCTCCGTGGCACAAGTGCCTGCCTGGCGAGTGCAAGGTCGTGAGTTTGAACCCTGGTCCCGCAAAAAAAAAAAAAAAAACTAAAGCATTCCAGAGTTCTCACGCCTTAGCACATGGCTGGAGAGCTGGGAAGATGTGTCCTCTTACAATTTTGAACATCTCTTCATCAAAACTAACTACATATTCTAGGAAAGAGTTCATCGCAGTGACCAATAACCAGGTGCTTGGAGTAAAGGAACCTCCTAGGAAGGTTATGCAGACAGGAGAGCTAGAAGTATATTTTAAGGTTTTTTTTTTTTTTTTTTTTTTTTTTTTTTTTTTTTTTTTTTTTTTTTTTTTTTTTTTTTTTTTTTTTTTTTTTTTTTTTTTTTTTTTTTGTAGTTGAGAAACTGAAGGGAGAAGCAGTCCCTTTGATCTAGAATCTCTCATCGGGAGAACTCTGCTTTCGCTTGGCAAGGAACACATTCTAGATGGAGCAGATTCCCCATGAGCGCCCTTGCTGCCCAACCACCACGGGCTGATTTTCAAATGGTCTTTATACTCTCTGTACGTGAGGAAGCACTTTGATAGGTGTTTCTCTTAACACTTCAAAATTGTCTATGTCATTCCAAGTATACGGTATTTAACTACAAAACTATTAATTGTCTTTAGGTAACTCAAGCACTATCACTCAGAAAATCTAAAGCTGAATTGATTTTTAAGTAATTTTTCATATTTCAAATATGCTTTATGTGTCTGTTATGTACAAAATGCTTTTATGGTAGAATTGGCAATATTACTGCTATGTTGAATAATGAAATAAATACAAAACAAAGGTAGTATTAAAAGATTTTGTAACCAGTGGGACTAGTCAGGTATGGTCAGATTTTAATGTGTTCAGATTTGAATGTGGCACTTGCTGATATGTTGGTAACCTTAAGCAAACACTTTATGGCTTTGGGGAAATTAAGTGACAAAAAAAAGTGTCTAAATTATCAGTATCATCATTATTAATATCAGTATAAAACAAATGTTCCCATGTCACATGTAAGATAAGCACATTGAAATTTCTCTGGTTCCACCTTGATTTTATTCTAATTGTAATAACCTCTTCATCAGACTATCTATGAACAAAGCCCTCTCCTTTACATATATAGACATTGTGCAACAATTAAAGTACTTTCATGGGTCACACTGACCAAATTATCCAGGCCTTGAATAAAAATCTATTTAAAATATCATTTTTAAAAACCATCTCTCTCAAAAAAAAGTAAGATCTGTATTTCACTTAAATTACTATATGTTCTCATCAACATAACACTTTCATTGAGCAGAAAAGTCTCAGTGACATATGCAGAAAAAATAAGAGAAGCCTCTTATTAGCAGGCATTATTTTCTTCAGAAGGTTTTGAATCTTAAGGTGGATACAGTACAATAACTTTTGGCTCTGAGATAAACAGGAAAAAAAAAGACAAAAACTAACGCAAGTTAGTTAGATGGCAAAAGCAAGGGGAACTAATTTATTTCCTTGAGGTCTGCTTCTTGTGGTTTCTTCAAATCATGTGTAGTGCACGTTAATTTACATATAGTATTGAAACAATGTCTGATGTTTTCATAAATGTTTTTGATTGGGGAAAATGACTTCTAAATTGCTTCATACAGTTCTTTCTGGTTATAGCTAAATATTAGAATCCTTAAAAAGTATCCAAAAAGATAGACATAATTTAGGAAATTCTATGAACAAACTAGATCATTTGAAAATTCTAGATGAAAAAGAAAAAAGAAAAGAAAAGCAAAATAATTAGATTTAAAATGGGATTTTAGCGATCCCTGCATAAAACTGCTAGTTGGGATAGAACTGTGAGGATTCACAAGGAGCTCCTGGAGAGGACCCCACCACCGCCACCACCTACCTGGGGCCACAGACACCACTAGAGGGCGGTCTGGGAGGACCACAGGGCATGGAGGGTGGGTCCTAAAGCTCACCATTCTCTGGCTCTCCATTGTACCTTCAGGCTAGCTTCCAGCCCTGAAGGAGGCATACTGATATTAACCTAAAATCAGCATCCAATTGCAGATACACAGAGATTTCCTTTAAAAGCATTTAAACTAACAGAATTCCTGTAACCCAGTTCTTTGCTTGTGATAGATACTAAATTGTCTTACTAAAATAGTCTCAGGACTCCTTCTTAGAGAATTTATTATGACATTAGCCTCTTGTCTATGTCCTCAGAAAACTCACAATAACAACGTGTAAAAGTATGTTCAATTTGACCCCAAAAATTGTCACCATAGTTTTTAAGAAGGTTCTTTCTTAATTTTCAGTTTTTAAAGAATATTTTTTAAGGGCTGGAGAGATAGCTCAGTAGATTAAGTGCTTGTCTGGCAAGTGCAAGGTCCTGAGTTCCAGTACCACAGATAGACACATAGATAGATAGATAGATAGATAGATAGATAGATAGATAGATAATTAGATAGAGTGCTTGCTTAGGTAAGCGCAGGGGCCAGGGTTTGATCCCAGGCACCACATGCTATGCTAGCCCCAGCCCCTGGGCTCTCTGAGCCAAGGATGGAGTCCAGGTATGGCCAAGCACACCTGTAACCCCAGCACTAGGGAGGCTGAAAACAGAAGGATCCCTATAAGTCTAAGCTGTACAGTGAGACCCTGCAAGAAACAAAACAAAAATAAATAAATAAATAAATAAATAAATAAATAAATAAATACTTTTTTTAGTGCTGAGGACTGAACCTAGGAGATGGTGAACAGCATTTCTGGGCCTTTTATTGAATTTTATTCTAAGACATTATTTCACTCAGTTATCATGATGGACTTGTAATCTTCCTGCCTCAGCCTCTCATGCTATCTATTTCTCACAACTGTATTTATGTTGGAATATTTCGGGTATCACTACTTGGTCTAATTTGTGTTGTTTATTTGAACCAGGGATTGAACTCAGGCCCTCGTGCTTGCCAGGCAAGCACTTATTCTACTGAGCCATCTCCCCAGCCCTCGGTTGTTCATCTTGCTTGTTGATTCCAAGCATGTTCTGAATTTCATATTTAAAGTTTTGCAGAAGTATATTGTCCTATGAGCATTTATACTTCAGATCACAGAAGACAATGGACTCAAACCAGAGGCGTTAACAAAATAAAAATGTACCTCCGTTTTTTTTTACCCA
The DNA here is from genome assembly GCA_004027025.1 of Myocastor coypus. Classification (NCBI taxonomy): domain Eukaryota; kingdom Metazoa; phylum Chordata; class Mammalia; order Rodentia; family Myocastoridae; genus Myocastor; species Myocastor coypus. Next base: position 37,231 of record PVJA010006145.1, read on the forward strand.
AGAGTATCTGAAGAACATTCTAAGTAATCATGAGGATATTAAATCTGATCATTAAGAAATAACTCTTACTTGAACTCTGATTATGCTGTTACTAATCTAAGTAATTACCTGTTTCTAGAATAAACACAGCTAATTATTTATGTACTTAACAAAAAACATTTAGTTTAAAACTTTTGGCCCTACATTTTTCTAATTGCACACCACTAACAAAGGTTAAATTTTTGAGAGTTATCTCCCAGGAAAGATTCCTCTAACTTCAGCAATTCAACAAAATTAACAGCTAAGGAAAAAATTGCTCCTGACAGTTTATTAAAGTCTTTCCAGAACATGCATATGGAAACCAACAGAGTTAATAAAATATTTTTCCATATTCAAGGCTCATATAAAATTTGTCATATCAGGATCCTCATAAAATCTACCTGACCCTAGTGAGTATACAGAAAAGCATTCTAAATATATAAGCTTGGGTATGGCAGATAGCTCAGAAGATTAAATCACCTACTTAGGCAGATGCAGAAATCAGAGTTCAAGCCATGGATACAGAGACAGTGACAGACTGGGTGTGGTGGCTCACACCTGTAATCCTAGAATTTGGGAGGCTGAAAACAATAAGATTACTTTGAGTCTGATCTTTATAGTGAGACCTTATAGATCCTATATGTAGTAGTTGATACAATGTGTCAACTTGGCTGAATGACTCAGACGCCTGGTTCCCTGTTGGTGAGAGCCCCACTCTGGGGTACAATTGGTTCCTTCCTGGAGCATGACCAGGCCCTGCCTAGGATATGACTGGCTTTCTCCCTAGAGTGAGATCAAGGGCCCATCCTGGGGTATGATTGGTTCCACCCTAGGGCACAATGGGCCCATGTCAGGATGACTGAGCACAAAAAGACTTTTTAAAGGGCTGAAAAAGGAGTCAACACTTCACTTTGTCAGAGAAGCTTCAGTCTTTGCATTCAGTCTGGACTTCATCGTCTGGCTTACTGCGCAGACTCTTTGGCCTCCAGCTTGGATCTTTCACCATCCATAGCAGACTCTTCAGCGTCCATTACAAACACTTCATTGGACCGCGCAGGAACATGGCTGAATCAGGACTGAAGTCGGTGCTGTTCGTGTGTCTGGGTAACATTTGCCGGTCGCCCATTGCAGAAGCAGTATTCAGAAAACTTGTAACTGATCAAAACATTTCAGATAACTGGAGGATAGACAGTGCAGCCACATCTACATATGAAGTGGGAAACCCCCCTGACTACCGAGGGCAGAGTTGCATGAAGAAGCATGACATCCCCATGAATCACATTGCCCGGCAGATCACCAAAGAGGATTTCACAACATTCGACTATATCCTGTGTATGGACAAAAGCCATCTGAGAGATCTGAATAGAAAAAGTAATCAAGTTAAAAACTGCAAAGCTAAAATTGAACTGCTTGGGAGCTATGATCCACAGAAACAGCTCATCATTGAAGATTCCTATTATGGGAACGAGTCTGACTTCGAGCTGGTATACCAGCAGTGTGTCCGGTGTTGCAAAGCCTTCCTGGAGAAGGCCTGCTAGGGCTGGCCAGGCCCCACAGTGGCCTATACTCATCCATCCCAGCCCTGCCCCTGCCTGTGCTCAAGCCCCAGTCCCCACCTGTTTCTCTACCTGACTTTACCATTTCCTTCTTTAAAAAAATAATTGTAGGTACAGATCTGTATTTGCAGAAAAATAAATAAAAATGCTTGATTTGGTATTAAGGAGTATAATAAATAATCTTAGACTGGCTGAACATCCCAATTTGTCCTCTTTACAAAACAGTGAAACATGCAAATACAGAAAAGCAAGGCAGAGCACAATGGAGCAAGAAGTTCCCCAAGGCCCGTGTCGGCCTCTTAGCCCAGGAGGACCTGGACAGTCTATGCTACCTCAAGTGAGGGTGTGGACAGCGCCCTCCGCTCCCCTGAGAACCTCTCCGCCAGGGCCCCACCTGCAGCCCATCTGCAGCAGCTCTTCACCGACATCAACAGTGTTTTAGCTCATGCACGTCCATGGTACACGTAGTATGCATGTGATCAGAAAGTGCAGTGAATGGTTCTGGAGAGAAAAACGCCATGAATTCCTCTCAGAAGCCTCCCTCTTACTCTGGATACACTTGTCCCATTGTTTTGTCACTTCCTGCATATCTGTAGCAGGGCTGTCCTGGCTGCCTTGACATCCTGAGTCAATGGAAGATGTTTACCATTCATGGTCTTTTTGACTTTGGGATGAACCAGAGGTTCCAGGGTGCCAGACTGGGTGCATAAGGTAGATAAGGACACACTCCTGATTCTAGGAGCTGCCTTTACATTGGATGGCATTCAGCAGCAGTGTAACTGTAGCAATGATCACATTTTGTAAGGACATGAAAAAGGATTTGCAGAACTGCTTCAGAAAGGGACAGGACTTTGGGGTAAGAGTGTTTGAAGCTATAAAGTGTATTTTGAAGGGGATTCATGGAAGTATGGCTTACTGTAACTTTTTATAAACATTCACTGTGTTTTGATCACACCTATATTTAAGATAACAAAGACATTAGCATAATTATTGGTTTAATACCTGTTGATATTGTCTGGCTTATTTCATGAGGAGATCAGCTTTAAACCACTTTGCTCTAAAATTTAACTGTCCAAAGAACATTTGTGAAAAGGTAGCATACCAGCAGTTGAGAAGTATAGCAGTTTTACATGCTTGTGTAAACTGGATGTCAAATACAAATTGGTTTAGTTATGAACAAGTAAGATAAAAAGTTAAAAAGTTCATTAATTTGTATCCTTAAATATTGATTTGTTATTAGGACAGTTATAGGCAAGTATAGGTAATTTCTCAAATTCAAATGGAAATCAAAAAGGTGGCTTTGAAAGTAAACTGTAATGTTACAAAACTACAACTGAGATAAGTCCTGCATCTTTCTTGTTTCTTGTTGTCAAATAAAAAAGCATTTGAGAACAAAAAAAAAAAAAAAAAAAAAAAAACTTCATTCTTCCATCACAGACTCATGAGCCGACAGATAGAGACTTACACGGACTGCTGCAGTGAAGTCTAGACCTTAGGATTGAATTCTTCAGTCCGGAGCATGCAGACGCTCTGTGCACGCTTCCTCATCTGACTCTGTGGCTGACTATTGTAAGCCAATCTTACAATTCCTTGTAGATTGTATATTTCTGGTTAATATCCATTCCTTATATTATACCTATTCTATTCTTCTAAGTAAAACCTTGATCAATACACTGTAATAAATACATAAAAAGTAGAAATAAAAAATAAGCTTGGCTGGCAAGATAGCTCAGAGGACTAAAGTGCTTGTTAGGCAAGCTTAGACACACACAGTGACCATGGGTTCCATCCCCAGCACCATGAGCCTTATCACCCTTGACCCCATGGAGGGGCTGAACAGACCATAGTACCAGCATGGTGGAACACGCGTATAATCCCAGTACTGGGGAGGCTGAAATCAAAAGGATCACCATGAGTTCAAGCTGTGTAGTGAAACCCTGTAACAACCAAACACATTTTTAAAAAGGAGGAGGAGGAAGAAGGAGGAAGAGGGGAGGAGGAAGATGGGGAGAGGGAGGAGGAAGGAAGGAAGGAAGGAAGGAAGGAAGGAAGGAAGGAAGGAAGGAAGAAAGGAAGAGAAATAAGCTTACAGGTAACTAATGATTCAGACTCCTGAAAGAAACTTGTCAGTGAAAAACTGCCTGCATAGAAAATCTATATATTGACATTAAATCCTCAGCTTATGCAAAATTTAGGAAAATGAAGAATGCATATTTTGGAAAGTAAATATGACTGAAGTTGTTTTTTTTTTTTTAATATTCATTTATTTTTTTTTTTTCTTGTTTCAAAACCTTTGTTTGTTTATTCACTCATTTTTTTTTTTATGGCTGGCTCAGCCCACTCCGAGGGCAGGGCTGGCGCAGCATGTGGTGCCGGGGATCGAACCGCGGTCCCTGAAGCTGCCCAAGCTTCCCCAAGCAGGCGCTTTAGACCACTGAGCCATCCCGCTGGGCCCCGACTGAAGTTGTTTAAAATGAAAATTGATCTGGTCAAACACTGCTTAAGGCAATGTGAGAAAGGATTAAAAATGGTAACATGCTTAGCATCCACGGGAGAAAATATGAAATACTGAACCACTGGCTAATTTATATAAGCGCATAGTGAAAGTAATAAAAGAGCACAGGTTCTAATTTTCTAACCAAAGATTACAACAATAAAATATTCACAATCATTAACATTATAAAGGAAATCTAGGTAAAATTCTATTTTCTTTAACTATCTTAATATAAGAGACAGTACAAAGCGCAGCAAAATGTCAGTAAACAGGACAAAACAGGGCACAAAAATATATTTTGAAAGTCAAGCTATCCACACATTACATAGAAGACAAATGTAGACCACAGGCCAATAAAATATCTCTATGGCATGTATTTTATATAGTTTCCAATAGAAAGGATAAGAGAACGAAGTAAAACTCCAGTGCAGTTCCCTTATTGCTGTAAATCAATTTTTATATGATAAAGAATGAGCTAAGCCTATGGCTTTGAGCAAAGGACTCAAAAAGAGTTATGTGACCCAAAGGGCATGTATGGTCATAGATAAACATAAAAGTATTAGTATACAGAAGGAATCACAGGGCAAGAGTTTCTAAAAGCTGTGGAATTGGAGACATAGCTTTTGTATTTTGTAACCCATTTAACCAAGCTGTTACTTGGTTAATTCTGCAATCAACCTGTATGCAGGAGGGATACATGAAAGGTGCGCATGTAGTAAATGGCTCATATGGAAAATCTCTTTCAAGAAGTTCACAGACAAATGGCTTCGCTAGCTCTTGATTTTCTTCAGTAATTGTGATTTGGGATATTCTTTTTGGCCTAGTCTGTCAGAGAAAATATTTGACACACCAAGAATGTGATTTCGATGACGTAGTTGCTGTTATCAGATGCTGAAGGGGAAGGGACTGGAGAGATAAGCAAAGGAGAAGGAGGAAATGAAGAATACTACAGTGTACCGGGTGGAGAATCCTATGGAACGTATGTTTTATTCCATTAAACTCTATTTTTGTTCTTCTTAGATAATATATTGGACTCTATGTTTCAATGGTAAAGAAAGTATTTTCCATACTATAGCCGCTTATGATTAATGGTGCAAGTTAGACATACTTCATTGGCCTTTTGAGTTCATTAGTTCTGTTTTTCTTAAAGGTTAACACCCATTATTGAAGATAATCAAAGTGGTATTCAAGTCCCAGATACATTGTCAGAAAATTTGAAGGGAACTGCTCTTCCAAACTCCCCATCAGTCTCATCCTGAGAAGAAACCACACCAAGAAAGAATTCCCTTTTGGAAATTGAGCAACATCATTTAATCTCTTCTCACGTTAATATACTACCAAGTAATCCCATATTTCTTTCATGTAATGTATTAGTAGTGTCACATATAGGTGAACACATTGTTCCACTGTAAAGTAACTCTTCCGAGTATAAGTTTCTGAATCCAAAAAAAATCTCTTATGCCATCATCAGATATGAAAGGTTTGTGACTATCATAAGCCTCAAAACCATGCAGGTTCTTGCTTGTTTTTGTACCAAGGATTGAATTCAGGAGCCTGTGCTTGCCAGGCAAGCAGTTATGCCACTGAGCTATCTCTAAACTAAGCATGTAGTTTTGCTGTTTCTGACATTCACTTTGGTTCCCATTTCTATGAACCCAAGGATTTATTGCCCTTGAGAGGCTAAAAAAGCGATGGTAGCATGGTGAATTCAGAACAATTCTCAGGAAAATTGTTTAAAATCAAATTGAAATTTGAATATTCACAAAGACATAAGGAAAACTAGAATAATATATCACTAATTAAATGTTTCAGTTAAAAAAGCAAATATTTTTTAAAAATTAAAAATCACTAGAAAATAATTTAATTCTTATGATGAATAGATTCAGGCTTTCCTCCTGAGTCAAACACAAATGAAATGAGATATAAACAATGAAACAGAAATAAGAAGAAAATGACAATAGAACTGTTATTTGTAACGTTTAAAAACTATGTACTTCTAGGTTAGAGCGATTCTATGAAAACAGATACAAATCCAAACAAGAGAAAGAAAAGAAAGACTGTAACTAATATTCTCATTCTCAAAGGAAAACATACAAAAGGAAAATGAGAAACAGCCACCAATAAATTGGATGTTATGCAAAATGAGCACAACAAATCTAGAAGAGGAAATTAAACTCCAGTGATTCTTCAAGGTCTGGCTCTGTCTCAGTCCTTACTAGCTGAATTCTCTCCACACATAGAGTTTTCTTAAAGAGCACTGGAGATCCTGAGCAGCCCCCATACATCTCCACGCTGGTCATTGTCCTCGCTCTTTGGAGAAATGTCTTTTCAAGTGCTTTCTCCAGTTTTAGCAAAGTTATTTGTTTTTTGCATTATCCAGTTTTAGGAATCTCTCTTTTACTTGGATATCGGCCATCTATATATTAAATTCGTTGTAAATATTTTCATCTACTTCACAGGTAGCTTTTCAGCTCTGTTGATAACATCTCTTGTTATATAGAAGCTTTTAATTTGATGTAGTTCCATTTTACATTTATATTTTTCATGGCTGTCTTATTTTAGTGTCAGACCTAAGAAATCATTTTGAAAAACCATGTTATGAAACATATTCCCTATGTTTTCTTTTAGGATATATAGATTTGCATACAAATGTGCACACACACACACATACACACATACATACACGAGCATAATTTTCACAGCAACATTTGTTGTGAAATGTATTTCCTTCATGTATTCTTGATTCTGTTGCCAAGCACCAATTAACTTCATGCCGCTTTTACAAAGCTTTCTCTCAGACACTCCATTATTTCATGGGTTTATGACTGCTTTTATATCAACAACATACTGCTTTAATTACTGCAGCTCTATAATATGCTTTAAAATTAGCAAAAGGGAGGGTGGCATGGTTTCCTTTACTTTCCCATGTTTGCTATCTAAGGACTTCCTGTTTTCACATTAGTTTTATTAATGCCTTTTCTATGGCTTTAGAGTCTTGATCAGGATATAATCATTGCGGAAATATAAAACAAAACTACCATGAGTTATCATCTCACTCCACTCATGAACACTACACAAAAATAAGTGAAACACACCTTAAACAAATGTTGGAAAGGATGTGCAAATTGGAATCCTTGTACACTGCTAACTGGCATATAATTCAACATCTTCTACAAAACATATGAAATTACTCAAAGAATTAAAATTAGAATAAAGTGATGATTAGATAAAGTATAATTTTGGATATCTAGTCAAGATAAGCAAATCAAGACTTTTGAACTGATATTTACAGTCTTAAATTGGTAGCAGTGTTATGAACCATAAACAAGTGGTGAAAAAAATTAATTTGCATGGATAGATGTGGGAATTAAGAAAATGTTTCCACGAAATGAAATATTTTTCAATCATAGTGAAAAAGGAAATCTTATAAAATAAGTGACACACGAACACATTATGCTAATTGAAATAATTCAAATTCACTTATATGAACTATGCAAAGTTGCCAAATTCACCCTAGAGAAAAGTAGAATGCTGTTACAGGACCTACACAGAAAGGGAAACAGAAAATTAAAAATCAGTGTGAAGAAAGATCAAGTCATAAAAGATATAAAAATTTTACAAATTTACAAATTTGCTTCCTGTATTGTACTTATAGTCATTTAAATTTCATTAAAAGGTTGATGTCATGTTACGTTTTTACAATAACTAAAAACAGCTGCAGTGTGCACCATTAGCTCAATACAATCCTTTTAGCCTCTAGTTTTGTAAAAAACAAAATTATTTGGATACTAATGTACTTATTACTGTATGTTAGAGTGAAGACACAAGGAAACAAATTGCATTACATACATCTTATTTCTACAAGAGATTTTCTGTCTAATAAATGATTTTACACATTAAGATATCTGAATGATCCTACACTAGGAGCCAGGGAGACAGCTTAGTAGAATAAATGCTTGCCTGACAAGCGCAGGGCCCTAAGTTTAATCCATGGTGCCACACACACACACACACAAGATCCTACCCTTATGTTAACTTAAGTTTATTTTCAATGCCTTCACTGCACTGAATTTCATAAAAAAATCTTAACTTCATTTCAGCCTATGGTAATTTAAAAAGTTGATATCTTTTCTTTTCCCTTTTTTGTCAATGTCAGTTACCCTTTACGTTCCTTTTATTTTAAACATTCCAAGAAAGGCACAAAATAAATTTATCAGACATTCTACATAATTTTTGTTGGAGAGCAGAATGAAAGTAATTCTTAGAAAACATACATATTGAGCTGATGTTTATATTAAGTTGAGATTGTTATTTTAATACTGCATGTTCTAATTCTATTTGAGACATATCAAAAAATGTAAGAAACTCAATTTATATGATAAATGAAGCTTATAAGAAATGTATCTTTTTCTTTCTTATCCTGTATACCCAAAGGCATGATACATTCACTGAGTATCTTAATGTTTACAATGAGATGACGAAAGTTACTTGCTTCTGTCTATAGAGTATTCAGATGGTTAGAAAATAAGGAATTCTTGAAGTTTACTTTTTCACTTGGAGCCATTATATAGTGTCTGGGCTGAGGATGAATCAGCCACTTTATCTTTCGGGAAGTGAAATTCATACATACAGATCAGAGGTGGAGCAAGCGGTGGAAGTGTTAATGAGATCCCATTAACATAGACTTGCTGCTTGATTCCACAGCTTCCACCCTTGTTTCTACCTGACACTACATCATCTACCTTCAACACCCTCATTATTTCTGCTATTCCAAATCTTGTCTCCAAGCCAAGAATTTTTTTCAGAAAGCCACATATTCAGATCACAAAGGTCACAGACATAAACACACTCATATATATGCCAAATTTTAGTGCTGAAACACGTTTTCACACATCCTCATGAGTACTTTTTTTCTCTTTTTAATTGTCCTAAACTGTGTATTCATCTAATTTGGAAGTAAGCCCAATATAAAGCATAAGTAAAAAGCAGCTAACTAGCCTAGTGTAGTGGCACACACCTACAAATGCCTCATTCAAGCTGAAAGAATGTTGTAAGAGTCATCTTACCATACACAGTGAGTTCAAGGCCAGTCTCAAATTTTTATTCTAGAAAGAGTATAAAAATGTTAAATTCTAAATGTTTTAATGTTCTCACTGATTCTTTCCCTCAACACACCCACACTATTATATTCCAAGTTTAAGCCTCTTGGTCTCATTTTTTTTAACAGAATTTCAATGTAAAATGATAGGAAATTAACAATGGTTATTATATTGCATATTGTGACCTTTCAAGTAGTTCCTCAGATTATCAGATATATGCATGCAGGGATTATAAAAATATGAAGACTAACTTTAGGGCCACTGAGATCATTTTCAAAGGAGTCCCTCATCTTCTGTCGCTTTTTTTCAATGATTCTGTCTTTGAAATAATCTTTCTCAATATATTAACCATATAACAATGATAGCGATAATAACAAAAAAAATAAGAGAATGTTTTGTTTAAAGTGGCAGCACAGAGGCCACAGAGATAGCTCAGCCATCTAAGCGCCTGACTAAGCAAGCACAAGGACCTGGGTTTGGACCCCAGCATCAAATGCTGTGCTGACCCTGTCCCCAGGGCATGCTGAGTTGGCCACTGAGACCCAGTGTAGTGCACACATCTGTAATCCCAGCATTGGCAAGCCTGAACACAAGAGGATCACTAAGAGTTTGAGCTGCATTAAGTTGTGCCAAAAGCATTAAATTTTTCAAAATAAAAATGTTTATGCCATGGGTAATTCCTAATTGTATGGCAATCATCACAGTTAGATTTCTATATGAAATTCGTCTGTAACCCTAATAGCACGCTGGAGCCAATGTTTAAACAAAAGGAGCTTGAATCCTAGCATAGTGAGTTATGGGACAACAATGACAGGTAATGAGTGGTAGATACGGCAAATATGTGATTTACACTGAGGATTCCAGAACATATACTTGATTTGCAATCACATGCCAGAGCTCTTGAGCCATAGCAGCATTCTACAGCCTCATACAGTTTTCTGTACAGTCTCCCATAGCTTGTGACCTAAATCTGAAAGGTTGACCTTGAATTTCAGCTCTTCGTGACCTCTGTGGTCAACCAGATTTGTTCTTGTCTATTTCTGACTTTGCTTAAAACACCGAATCTCTTCCTCCCATATTCCCCAGTGCTACTTAGGATCCATTTGGAAGAAGTAATTTTTCAAGAAGTCTCTGACTGTTACGTAGATGTGGCTCCTTAATGTTCAGCCTTTCTTCTTCTTCTCTCACGATATATAGAATAAAATGTGTTATTGCTGGGGGTTTTGCTCATCAAAAGAGGTTGAATCGATGCTATCACACTTTTGGCAGTGAATAAAGCTGTGTGTAGATGCTAACAAGCATCTCTGTGCCATGGGTTAGTATTTTTCCTTCAATATCTGCTCTGAACCTTTGGGGAATTCAAGCTCTAGTCATGCCATTGCCTATCATGGTGACTTCTGACAATTTCTGCAGACCTTTGCATCTTGGAGTTATCTCTACACAGTGGAGTATCAGTTTGTCATCAGGCAAGGACAGACTCAATAAAGACAGTTGTGCCATGTATTTAGAAAAATATTTGGCGCATGTTAAGAACTAACAAAAGTCACTTATTTATTGTTGTTGTTGGTGTCATTTTGTGGCAGGGTCTCACTATGTAGTGCAGGCTGGCACCAAATTCACAGTGATCCTCCTGCCTCAACCTCCCCAGTGCTAGGATTACAGGCATGTGCCACCATACCTTGCCCACAAATACCTTATATTGATGGAAATGAATAAAAACATTGAGTCAGCCTATGTCAGTTAAAATATTCTCTCCAATCTATGAAGTTTCTTTGTTGCTTTTGTACATTGAACTTTTCATACAATAGGGTGAATGAAAACAGAAATGGGGTGCACTCGGGTACCGTGCTTTAGTGCAGATGGGGACACTTGCTTGGCCAAGTCTCCCTTCACAAGTCAAATCTGAGATGCTTAACAAGAACAGGACATAGCAAATGTGTCAGTCTTATTTGAAATTTTTCAGTTTCCTACAATTCTTCACAATCATTTGAGCTGATAGGCATTAGTGTCCACCATCAGGAGAACTGATGGGGAGATCTACAAGCATTTGTCTGTTTGTTTTGTTGCCAGGCTGCCTTCTTATCCCCTCAGTACCCCGGAAGGATGACTCCAAACCTTTTAAATGAGACTTTCATTACTGCAACTTTAGCTTGGCAAGTGGACACTGTTTCCGCATGCTCACACCACTGTCGCACACTCCGGACAGCTGAGCCCAGCACAGAAACCTCCGCCAGATGTCCATTTGTTCCTGACATTTTGTGGTTGGTGTCTTTGACCTGGGGCACCTACTCTAGCTTTGACCAACCAGTAATACTTACTCAACAAGGGCTTAGTGCCTTTTCTAACAAATATTTACTGAAACTTGAGACAATAAACTGATTAAGCAGGGCTATGTAAGTTGAACATACAAAATCTGACATAAAAATATGTTATATTGACTTGTATAAAACAAAAATCGCTTAATTTCTTATAAGTTTTGATATATGACTGGCTCTATGAGGTAAAGAACAAGACTGTGCAGCAGTGTTCAACACTCTCGGATAGTATTGTAAGTCTGGGCACATTCCCACACCACAGCACACTTTTAAAGCAGTTATGTAACACATTTTCTATTCAATCTAAAGAAAATTCTCAGAAAAGGTATGACATAGTGAAACTAGGAAATAATGAAAATACATGAAATTATAAATAATATATCATTTAAGTTGCATAAACATATATATATATATATATATATATACATACCATGCATAGACAGATATAGATACAGATATACATTAGATGCAAAAGATAACTAGCAGATATTTTCCTCAACTAAGAATTCTTGCTATGCATCTTCAGACTCTCTTACAAAGAGCTAGGGTTATACAGAGGCAGAACTGTGTTCCAGTCTACCCTGGGGAATGATCAGAACCAGGCTGCAAACACGAAACAACAAATCTCTTATTGGGGACTGAATATCTCTCAGAAGGAAGGTACATTTTTTTAAATAAAAAGGAAAAGGAAAAAAAATTCAAGATTTATGAAAAGAAAGAACTAATTTTTTAGATTTTTTTAATGCATTTAGTATATGGTCTACAGTGTCTCACTACACAGATCACACTCATAGTGATCCTCCTGTTTTCAGCCTCCCAAGCTCTGGGATTATAGGCATACACCACCATGCTCAGTCTCAGTTGCCATCTCAGCATGGCCCAGGAGTAGGGCCACTATGGCAGGCTGGGGATCAAACCCAGAACCCTGAATGTGCTGAAGATGGCACATTAGGCCTCTGGGCTATCTGTCAAGCCCGGTTGAATTGTCTGACCAAGCTTATAGGCCAAAATGTGGTAGTCTGAGCAACCAATTTGCAAGAAGGTCCATTCTAAACAAGAAGGTAGTGCACCATCAACAAGAGGTCACATAACCAAATTGAGTCAAATCATTTTTCTATTGTCTGTTGACCAAATCACCATTATCTTTCTAGGTAAGCGAGAAATTACAAGAATGAGAAAATAATTTAAATAGCAATTATAAATCCCATATAGTTCCTATTAACATTTCATTAAATGAGCACTCATCTCAGAGTAATTGCGAGATAAGAGACTTGCATCTGTTCTTTCTGTAATTGGTTTAAATTGAAACAGCACTACTCTTCTACACTACAAAGTTTAGGAACATAATATACAAAAATATTTTAAAAATTAGAAAGGTGTACAGGTACCCAGAGTAAAAATTGGAAACAATTCTCTAACAAAAATTCACATTAATCTTCAGATTTTGTGATTTTTTTTTTAGCACTAACTGTATTATTTTGGGATTGTTATGCTTACATGCTTCACATTTGCAGCCTCTGCCCCAACTTCAGAGTATTAACCCAGCATTGCAAAGTCACTGCTGTAGCACTAATGTTCTGCTCACAGATCCTGTCAAAATACAGATCGCAGAGACCTCCAGGAAGAAGTTTCCCAAAGAAATAATTAAGTAAATATTCTTAAAAAGTCACTAACAACTTGGCATGAAAAGTGTTGATACTCCTCTGTGGGCCACTTGGCTTATATAAAGGGAGCCCCTCTCTCTAGCCAAGGCTGACACAGGCAGTGGATGAATTGCTACAGTTTGAAAAAGGGGAAATAGGGCTCTGGTGGGTGGTAACCTCTCTAAAAACATGTCCCCATGCACATTTCTAGAGTCTAGAATGTTTTCCCAGAGTATTCTGCAGAAGTAATTCTGGAAGCATTTTGAGAGAGATCACACCCTCCTTGGTGACCCAAGCGGGCCCTAGATCCAGTAACAAATGTGCATATAAGAAAAGGACAGGGGAAACATTTAGAGAAAAGAAAGATGGGACACCCTAGGTTCCAGAACGGAAACCAGATGACACAGACCCCTAGTGAAGGGATACCAACTTGCTTGTCAGAAGTAGAAAGAGGCAATGAATAGATTCTCTTCCAAAGTCTGCACTAGCTCTAGTATGGTTTATATTTTGGAATTTTAACTCTACAACTTGTCATAAGAAGATATTTCTATGGGAATTTGGGGAAATAGCTCAGGAAACAACTCCAATCATACAGCCTTATGAAAATTAAAATTTCATTAGTGGATTATCTGTGATGACAATGTGAAAAGATAGTCACTGGGATTAAGATGAGTATGTGACGTAAGAAGCCTCCCCATTTTTTCTCATTTATCTTCCTTGTTTTAGATTCTAATCTCTGTGTCTTTTTCTTTTACTCTAATAATTAATGAATAACGTTAAATCTACACTTTGTAAGCTTAGTGAATACATGCAATTTTAACAATCATCATCATTATTATTATTATCTATATAATCACAGGAGGTAAAAGGAAATTCAAATATAATTCTGAATTAATTACATTAGTACCCTACATCGATTTTAGCAAAAACGACTAGCTGGGTGCATAACTTCTAACTTCTTAATAAAATTCTTAATAAAATAATAAAATTCATAGCAAAACTAATAAAATTCTTAGCATAGCTACACAGAGTACGATTAAAATATATGAACTAATCTGGAACCATAATAACACACCAAGATAATGTTTTTTCCCATTATATTTCCTCTGGATTCACTACGTTGTTAAATAAATATTAACCAATAGCCAAGTAATCTACACTGTTTTCTTTTCAACTCATTCTCATGAGACAATTAACCTGTAATATACTTTGACAACAGCAGTTCACTGAAGCAAATCGGTTCCAACAAGGAAATTAGTAGATGTCACCCTTGGAGATATTGTATTTGGTGCTGGAAGATTAGAAACTATTCGTAGAGGGGCGCCTATGAATGCTTCCACCCTGAATTATTATAGATACCCATTTCAGTTACAACAAACTAAGGAGAAAAGGATCCCACCCTTGAAATACTATATTCGTAGTTGGGAATAGAAAGAGGAGAATTATCTGCATACATGAGATTTTTTTAAAAAAGCCTACAGGAAGCCGGGTGTAGTGGCTCACGCCTGTAATCCCAGCACTCGGGAGGCTGAGGCATGAGGATTGGTGCGAGTTTGAGACCAGCCTGGGCTACAAAAGTGAGCTCAGGACCAGCCTCAACTGCATAGCCAGACCCTGTCTCAAAAAGACAAAAAAAAAAAAAAAAAGCCTACAGGAAGACAAATCAGTAAGAGAAATGTGTTAGAAATAGATCCAAGGAGAGCCATCACCTTAAGAATGTGTCATGAGCACAGCCATGTTGCTCAGAACTGTTTCATACTTTTCCTCTGTCAATCCAAATATGAGTAAATTGTTCTTCATGATCATGAAGGGAACGTACAAAACATGACCCCATGAAGGCATGTTGGAGGCATGTGAACATAGAATTCTGTGCTGTCAGAGGGCACACTAAAGAGAACTGCATAGTCAGCTTTCTAACGATGTTGTAAGGATAAGCTGGCTTATCATTAAAATGCATCATTCATTAAGAACTTCAACTCATGCTACTAAAGTGTAATTTTATGGGAAACAAGAAAATCCCTTTTCAGTAATGAATTTAAAATATTAAAATTTACGAAGTAAAGGTAGAAAGTCACTGACTAGCCCCACACACAGAGACTGGAAAGGTTTCAACATAATTTCTATTTGAGATTTTAGTTGGATGCTGAGCCTGAACAGGAAGGCCACATGGGTAGTATTATAGAAACTCAGTCCTATATACCTAAGGGTCTTACAGAAAAGATCACAACGACATTGTAATTTCAATATAATGAGTACATGGCACTGTGGTACTGAATGCATGCAATACAAGTAGTTTTTTTTAATGCCACTATATTCATTTTATAGGTTTTTTTCATGATCTTAAGCAGTCTATAAAATTAAAAAATATTTCTTTAGTATGGACTATTTTCAGCGCCTATAGTTATCATTAAGAATTAACTCATAGAGGGAATATATTTTATAGTGTATTCATAGTTTTGTATCTGTATATCCTGTATATTGCTACATAAATTTTAATGTTTCAATTTATTTTAAAATCATTTTCCTTTGGAATCACAATTTACATGTTGTTTTTATATTATATATTATCTTTCTCTGTATTATATGTACATTCTGACAGCTGAAGAGCAGCCAAAACAGATCTGCGTGCTTGTGTCCATCTGCCCTAGAGAGATACAGTGGTAAATGATGAATAGGATGGATTCACACACTAAAAATATTCAACTTTAAGCCAGCATAAGCAAGCACGCTGTCTCTGGCTCAGAAAGCACAGAAACAATATTTGGAAAACCTAAAGTGAATCATGACAGCAATATGTGAAAAACTGGGTCAGTGAAAACTGTATCCTTAAACTTCAAAGATGTGTCTAGCCATTTATTCAAAATGAAATGGCTTGGTTTTATATTCAGACTACAACTTTCTAGGCAGTGATGCTAAGATAAGGTTAGCCACCAAGACCTGAAGTACTTTTGCATAAGGAAAAGTACGTGCTACATTTGCAATAGAAAGAGATTATTCTTGAAATATACGTGGTGCTAGCTTTTGGTATTTTTCAAGTGCCTAATTTACTGGTTATGATAAAAAAAAATCTTCTGTGACTAAAAGATTGGGCATATGGTCATGCTTCAAACAACACTAAACACACACACACACACACACACACACACGAAAATAAATCAAACATTTTAAACATCTTTCCTTTGCCAAGACGTTTACCCTTAACTGTGAGACACTTCAAAATGCTCACCTTTATTCAATTTACTTTGACCATCTCATTTTTCAAAACAGTACATATGATTTCATCTTTGTTTTGAAATTGTTCTTTTTCATGTACACATTGGCAGCTCTCCAAGATTCCATCTCTGTGGGGATCTGCTCCTACACATCACATGTCTGGCTACTTCTCACCCTCACCCATTCCTCTTCCCACCTCCCTGCACATCTTGGTTTCTTTCCTTTCCCTAAACACAACTTTCCTTACCCTTATACTATGGGGTGGTAAAACAATATTTTCAGTTCTAACTTCATGGCTGTGTTTCTAAAATCTCTTTGTTAAATCATTCTACAGGGCTGGCAAGACAGCTCAGTGGACTAAAGTTCCTGCTTAGGCAAGCTTAGGCAAGTATAGGGACCATGGTTTCATTCGCAGCACCACATAGGGCGCCAGCCCTACCCACGCTGTGGGCTAAGCTGGTCAAAGGGCGTAGTAGCAAATGCCTGTAATCTCAGATCGGGAAAGGTTGAAAACAGGAAGATCACCATGAGTCATGAGCCCGTAGTGAGACCATACAATGACCAAATACATTAAAAAATAATGATAATAAAATATATCATCACACAATACAGTTTATCCATGCTTGATTACATGTAATAATATACAAGTAATTAAATATTTATGCTACATAAGTTTTTTTTTATTTTTGATGTTACATTATTTATCAGTCTTGTACCTAATGTTCATTATGCAAGCAAATTACAAGTTATATAGAAATGTTAACTTAGTATTAAAATATTTTAATCAGTAAAACATTATATAAATCAATACAGTATAAGGAAACCATATACAGCTACATTTCAGAATACTACACGTGTTAATATCTTTATGGTCTACAACAAATTATATAACACCTTTGTTCCAAATTTTTATACTCTACTACTACTACTACTACTACTACTACTACTACTACTACTACTATGAGCTATTCTAATGTTAAAAATCAAAAGGGTTTTTTTGGGTTTTTTTTTTTTTTTTTTTTTTGGCAGGACCAGAGTTCAAACTCACGACCTTGCATTTGCCAGGTAGGCACTTGTACTACAGAGCTACCTCCCCAACCCCAAAAGTTTTCAAAGAAGCTTCTGGTACAGTATTTTCATATTTAATGCAAAGAAGTACTGATCTTTAAAATCTATAATACTTTATACATTAACAACATGCTATCAAATTTCTAAAAAATTACCACTTTCCATGGATTAAAAATTAAACACTTAGGAATGAATTTAACTATGAAGAATTGTTTGTACACTGAAAATTATAACATGGTTTAAAAAAGAGCGGGAGATAAAGACAAATGGAATGATATATCATATTCACAGTATGTCTGATTTGAATAATTCATATTTAAAATTTCTGTATTGCCCAATTGATCCACATATGTAACATAGTATATATCAAAACGCTATTAGTATTTTTCAAGGGAATGGAAACATATTCCTAACATTCACATGAAATTGCAAAAGTCTCAAACAGCCAAAGCCATCCTTTAAGAAAAGGCTGGAGGTATCAAATGCTTGAGCTACAGTAACCAAAGCAAAATTTTACTGACATAAGAATAGATACATGCGAGCCGGGCGTGGTGGCTCACGCCTGTAATCCCAGCACTCGGGAGGCTGAGGCAGGAGGATTGGTGCGAGTTCGAGACCAACCTGGGCTACAAAAGTTAGCTCAGGACCAGCCTCAATTGCATAGCGAGACTCTGTCTCAAAAAGGCAAAAAAAAAAAAAAAAAGAATAGATACATGACCAAAAAAATAGAAGAAAACTTTTATTGATTATGGTTAGTAATATACATTTAAAATTAGCTTAGTAGACAATAAGTATTATTGTGCCACCATTTACACACACACACACACACACACACACACACACACACAGTAAACATATAAGTTGTTAGCTATGTTAATTAGTTTGATGTGAGTATTCATTTGATGGTACATAAACATAACACCATCATGTGGCACATCTAAAATGTAAAGAATTCCAGTTTGTCAGTCATATGTCAGTAATCAGGATAGTCAAATACAATATTGTCAGTAGACAAAATGAAGTTTATCTTAGGGAATTTCACCTATATATCAATAATTGATATAATAAGTAAACACAAAGTCAGGTTACAAAATTAGAACAAATGTGAAAATATTGACAGTTACAGAGCACAATGATTAACAGCACAGCACACATTTCTTTAAAGCACACTTAGAAAGACGGTCACGTCACACCATCCTCAGTTCTACTGGACGCTGAGGAGCCTGGATCAAGAGACAATGGCACGGGACCTTCCAAGGGCCTCCACATGAACACAGAGCTACCACGATAACTGACAATGAAGACCGATGCTGTGAAGATCAAGCACATCTCAAGGGTCTTCAGCCTCACCATGTCTACTCAGCCCTGTGCTAGAGCTACTGCCTCATATGATATGTAAAGAAAAAAATTAACAATAAATTACTCAACATTGAAAAATGAAATCTTTTTTGTTAAGTAAGCTAGCTTTCTATGAAAACCATCCAAAAATAATCTCAATCAATCAATCAATCAATCAATCAATCAATAAGATATATCCCCTATAGGGCTAACAACACCCCAATAAGTCAGGGAAAGAATATTTTCCTAGCATGTACCAGGCTCTGGGTTCAACTATGAGTAATGCAAAAGTTTCAAACAACAGCAGAAGAAGCAAGAGCCATTAAATCTGCCCATTCTAGAAGTTGTTTTTTGGATCCCCCCCCCCCCCCCCCCGATATAGAGGATTGAACTCAGGAACCTGCGGCTGCCAGGCAAATGCTGATTTTACTGAGCTAACTCCCCATCCCTATGCAGAAGTTTTGGAAAATTCAAACTCAAATACATGAACTAGAAAAGCAAATCTATGAAATAATATAGTGATTCAATACATAAACACAGAAATACGCAGCACATGGATGTTCATTACGCTGAAAGGGAATTCAGAGAATAAGGTCTAACCTGTTCTACAAACAGTCCTGGATGTCCATATAGAGAAAAAAGCACAACTTTGGTCCATCTTCCACAATACTTGCAAAAGTAACTGAAACCTCACTGACCTAACTAGGAAACTTGAAATCTGTAAAAAAGCTTTGCACAGTGGCTCTGCATAGGCAACGAAGTTTAGCAGAGGCATGATTATAATTAATTGAAATCTGTAAACAAAGATATCTTTGACATAGGATACAAAAAGAGACATATATGCAAAATAGAAATTCATTTTTAAAACCTAAGTGGTCATCATCATAGCTTAGAATTTCTGCTTTTTGAAAGGCACTATTTAAAGAAGCTCCAACCTGGAGAAAAAAAATTTGTAAAGTATGTAACCTACATAATTTTTTTTTCAAAACTTTTAAAAGCAGAAAATCAGAAAAGCAGAAAAAGCCCAAATTTAAAATGCACAAAACTGAAAAGTTATTTCAAATATGAAGAAACAGATGTGACAAATATATCTTCAGCCAGGTGATTCCAACTGAGACCGTGATGCGCATCCCTGCACCTCCTGCAGTGCTTGAAATCTCAAAGAATGACCACAGTAAGTGTAGAGGAGGACGCAGAGCACCTGGCATGCCCTTAGGGTACATGTGGGAGGTGGTAAAGACCAGTATGGAAAACAACTTAACACTTTCTTAAGGAGTTTGTCCAGCTCCTTAGTTATACTGACCAGGAGAACCGACCATTCTACCACTAAGTGTTAACTAAGTATTTATATCCATGCATGAGCCGGAATGTGTGTTCCACAGCAATGTTCTTTAGAATTGTCAAAATAGTGGTGGAGCTACACCACTGTCCCTCAGCAGATAGGTAGGCAAACAAGTCATGGTATAGCCACATGATGAGATACTGCTACACAGAAACCTGGGTGAACACAAATTCTATCTAATTGAAGAAGCAAGTACAAAAATCAAACATGCTTGGATTTCATTTGCATAAGTCTCTGTAAAATGTCAACGATCATAGTGCCAAGAAAAATCAATGCTTACCTGGGTATGGAACTGCAGTGATAAACATGGGACAGGAATTTGAAAGACACACATGAGAATTTGGGGGAATCTTCATTATTAATTGTACTTGTGTGTGTGTGCGCGCATGTGCGTGCATGCACGTGTACTAGCATTTGTCAAAATGTGTTATTTCAATATGGATAGTTTACTTCATCATAATTATACCATAATTAATCTGTGAAAGTTATTATGCTTGTCTTGGTCATTAAACACAATCATGAAAGCATTTTCATTTACATTTAAAAGCATTTTACCACCGTCTTCACACTAGGCAGCACGGTATGAGAGGAAACAGAGTAAGAAAACAAGTTAGGAGATTCAGATTCTAACTCAGTGTTGGAATGACCTTCTCACTAGCAGCCTAACCACTCCAGCTCCATAAGGTAACTACAAATGAGAGGGGTTCACAAGATGAATGGTCCTCTACCTTATTTATAGGTAAGGAATATTTGGGGATATTGATACTTGAAGCTGAGTAACTGAAAAAACCTGGAGGATGCCCAATAGAATGTTTTGCAAGCAAGAATTACAACAGGATTTTTACAGTGTGCCAATACCTCAGTGTATTTTTAAATGACCCCACTTAACTTCCCATTTCCTTGGCTTTCATAATACGCCATTTGCATTTACTTTGTTCCCTACATGTACAAGAGGTAAATTCTTGTATGTTCCAAAAAATACAAGATCTTTCCTTGGATCTGGTTTGAACTTATCGTTACATTTAGCACTTACTGTAAGGATTTGTTCTACTTTACAACATACTACATAATCCACTAAAGTTGTTCCAGTAATACAGTACATAGAGAGCCTTAAAAAAATTAAAGCATGTTATTTAAAATTAAATAGCAATCCCAAAAAACACTTAAGACCACTGTGATAAGTAATATCTGTAAAACAGGAAAAGCCATATCTACCAGTTTAGGTTAGTATACTAAGAAAAACATTATGCATATCGTATGATTCACTGCTGAAATGAAATTAATGTAGATTCTGTCCTCTATGTAGCACTTCTAATTTAATGTCCGGGGACATTACTCAGAATGTAGATATCATTCAGAAACTGTTCAGAGAATTCTTAGAGCCTTTTGGCTAGTTCTTATACATTTCAGTTTAGAGAAAGAATATTCCATGAGGAGGCTGCTAAAAATGTTCCTTAGAATGGCCTTTATTTTTCTATGCTTAGAGATTTTGATAAAGCCTAGTTTCTATTAAAGGTAAATGAAGACTTTCTTCGGCATGTCTAAAATAGAACTCTACCTGCCTTTTTCAGAAACAAATAAAATGTTACATTCTTAACAAACTAGAAAATGGTATTCTGTTCAAAAGCAATATTTTGAATTTAAAATCTAACTGAAAATTGTTTTTCTACAGGGATCAAAATTAAAGTAAAACATTTTCTTCTCTCTGTCAATCTAAGGTATTTTAAGATATCTTTGGATGTTTTATTTGAGATTTTTTTTTAATTGATACACAGAAGAGACATTAATGCACAGGGAAAATGTTCCCTCAGACTCAATTTCACATTCAATGATAGCTTAGGATCAACAGTGCAGAGCCTCTAGAAGTTCCAATCAAAATGTATCATCTTGTACCATCTTTTTTAGGTTAAAGAAATTGGTACCTGATTTTAGAACTGCCTCCTGAGCAAAAATTTAATATGGCTATGACACATCCGGGCTTCAGTAAGATTTGGAATAGAATACATACTAAATGGTTTGGGTATGCAGTGGGCTCTCCTAGATTATAAGAAAGCCAGTACTATCTTAATTTGTAAATATATCATATTCTCAAGGTATTATCCTGTTAAAGTAATCTGAACCTTTCGTATTATGAAAATGTTTTGAAAGCAATTAACTTTTCTTTTTGACACCTTCTCAGGTTTGTTTGTATTTAAAGATCTTTCTCCTATTTCAGTTATGGCTTTAAGGAAAATAAAAATTCTGACCTCGAAGCTAGCTGGATGTTATTCTTAAGAAATATGACACTTCTGTTTTGTTTCTGTTTCTTATTTGACTCACTGTTTTTAGTTGTACTGCTTGCTTGCCTACACCTCCGTTATCTCTCCTCCGTATCTAGTGTTGGTTACTCTGCTGAGTCGTAGCATTGTGTTGCTCCCAGGTGGGTGTGGGTGTTCATTTACCATAAAGCAAATGCTTTAATTTTCCACAACTGCTTCTGAAAATTGAATACAGAATCACATGATACTAAAGAGAAAACACTATTTTCCCTGGAACTGGAAATAAAACCCAAGCTGGGGAAGTGTTTTACCACAGAGCTACATTGCCTGGGCAAGAAAAATGGTGTTTGTTTGTTTGTTTGTTTTATGTAATGGCCAGCTCAGCCTGTCCTGGGTATGGGGTTGGTGCAGCAGGTGGTGCTGGAGTCCCTAAGACTACCTAAGCTTGCCCAAGCACGCGCTTTAGACCACTGAACTATCTCGCTGGCCCAAGAAAAAAAAATTTTAAGGGAAAAGTTTTTGTGTGTAGAGAGGTCTTTCCCAACGGGAACCACCTTAACATTGATCGAAAGTTTATAGAAAATGAGGTTCTCAAGTATGATGGATTACAACTTGCACAATAGCAGAAATTAAACAATACAATAACAAGTAACAACTTTCTTTTTTTTTTTGTCTTTTTTGAAACAGGGTCTCGCTGTGCAGTTCAGGCTGGCCTTGGGCTCACTTTTGTGGTTCAGGCTGGTCTCAAACTCACACCAATCCTCCTGCCTCAGCCTCCCAAGTCTGGCACAATTTTTTAAATAGAATAATTTTGGAATAATTTTGATCATTATTATATGATCATCACATACCGCTCATTCCGAAGGCATATTGGAGCTACTATCAAATCATACTATGTATTACATGAAATAAATTTTAGTAAATTTTAGCCTGGTTGCAATTTCTTCTTCTCCTTCTCTGCTTCTCCTTTTTCTTCTTTTTTTTTTTTTTTTTTTCATTTTAGGGAAGGGTCTACTGGGTGTTCAGGATCTCAAACTTAGATCTGACTCATAGTGATCCGGCTGTTTACAGCCTCCCAAGAGCTGGGATTAGAGCCACCAAACCACCATACCCAGTCTCAGTCAGGCACTCCCAGGACAGGGCTAGCATGGCAGGCACAGGGATGAAATTCTCAGCCCCTGTACGTGCTTGCAGGCACTTTAATCCACTGAGCTGTTGGTTGGCCCTTATCTTCTTCATATTTATTTCCAACCATATGGTTAGAATTTCATCTATTAATTTTTTCTATATTGTATACACACAATTGTTTAATTTCACATTGAGGCATTTAGCTTGGAAAAAGAAAATAAAGAGAAGAGATGCTTTAAATAGTACCCAGTCCCTGCCGTCCCTCCTCCACACACACACACTAACACACTTCCATTTTTCTCTTACAGCTCAAAACTAGAATAATTTCAAAGGAACATTGCTATTCACACATACACCCTGGTACACTGCAACTTAAACACAAATATAAGGTTTTAAGTGCTAAAAGCGGCAGTTCTTCACTGTCAATATTATGTGTATTCAGTTTTCAGAACAGATTACAAATTGTCCTTGTGGAAAATCTGTGAAGGTATCTTAACCCTGAAGGAGTATATTTAAAAAATTAAAACCTCAAAAATATTACATATATATAAATGTATATGTGTGTGTGTGTGTGTGTGTGTGTGTGTGTGTGTGTGTGTGTACAGCTGTATGAGATCCAGTTGTTCATCTAAGCTTTCATACATAAAGCTACAATGAATACAGTAAAAGAAAATGTGGTTAGCATTATTTTCATTTTTGAGACCTGAAAGCCTCCATTAACCTCTAAATGATAATAGACTCTTTTGCATATATGTTGGCCTATGCTTTGCTTAAAGATGTAGTAGACTGTGCTTTGCTTAAATTTGCTTAGATTTGAATATCACTCACCAAATCATCTTTAGTAAGGGCAAGTCTAAGAGCGAATGAATATATCTATCTGAAAATTTCTCATTGATAAAGTTTAAAAACAGATTGTTTCTCTCACAACATGATCAATTAACAGAATAATAGGCAAACTAATTTTACATCATGTAAAAGGAATCTTGTGTCATTAGCCATGGATGCAGTCTATTCAGGAGTATTTATGCACATTTATTTACGTGGAGTGCATCCGGTATCATCTTCTGAGCTCTGCCAATCTACGGTAGAGAGGGGACTGTAAAGAGATCAAATAAATAGATATGTCACAAACACGCATATTTTAGAAAGAATGCAGACTGCAGCAAAGAAGCCGAGGAGGCTCACTGGTTTAGTAAGAAAGTTAAGGAGGACAGGTTGAAAGAGAAATAATGAGGGAAATGTAGCGCAACAGAGATCTGTAAAAAAGCCACGAAATGAATGTACAAACTACTTAGAGAAAAAAAATACTTTTACTTATGAAATGTCTCCAACATGTGATGGAAATCTAAACATCAGAAAATAATACATAATTTATGTATAAATTTAGGTAATTTAAATTTAAAATAATCATAATGTAAAATTATTGAGCATCTCAAACTTTGCCTACTTCATCTTTATTTTGTCTCTTCTGTCTGTTGCTCCACAGATGAAGATGAATAAATGAAACACATATAGAAATGTGTTTAAGATGTATGTAAACATGTTAGGTGCTTCACACATTAATGAAATGTTCAAAAAACTATGACTATATTAATCTCATAATGTCATTGTTTATTATATGAACTCCTAATTTAATATCAAGACTAGAGAGGTCATCTCAAATATGATTTTGAAACAAACAAGATCATGATGCTTTATGCACTTTAAGTAACATTTAATTGAGTAGTTTTTAAAGGAGAGATACAATTAGAGAAAAATAAGCTCTTCCTCATTAAGGCATGCTACATACAAAGAAAGTTCCAACATTATCTATAATCCTATTACTTTTACTCTTGTCAATTTTGCTATAAAGTTGTAAAGTATAACTTTGTAAACAATTTATAGTAGACAACATCATATTCAAAAAAAAGCATTTAGGAAAGCTTAATAGCATATGCTAGAAAGCTGGTTTTCCTCCATATTTTGGTATATTAGTAACCTTTTTTTTTCAAAATGTCCATTCATGAATTCAGTGAGAAAAACCAACTGAATAACATCAATTTGAATTTATACACATCTTTCTGCTTAAAATTTCTTTTATCTTACTCTTTGCCATGTTCTTAATAAATGAGTTATTCCTCTGAATCTCTCAAAACTCAGAAATTATTATGTTTCTGAAACCCTGCTATAATTCCTTGATAATTAGACATTCTTTATGAATGTTATATTTTATGTCAATGAGTTTTTGAGGAAATTTATTTTGTTTGTTTGTTTTTGTATTATGGCTGGCTCAGCCTGCTCTGGGGGTGGGACTGGTGCAGCATGTGGTGCCAGGGATGGAATCGCAGTCCCAGAGGTTGCCTAAGCTTGCCTGAGCAGGTGCTCTGGATCGCGGAACCATCTTGCAGGTCCCAAGGAAGTCTGTCTTCTTATCTGTGCACTTAGGTTTCTACACCTCCCAAATTAGGCTAGACCTGCTTGAGATAAAGTTTTGCTATTCCATTTTAGTGAGTTGGATCTCAATAAATGCTATAAAATGAAGCAGAACCAAAATTATCATATATATATATATACATATATATATATATATATATGTATATATATATATATATATATATATATATATCCACCTTTAGGCATTCTGAATTCTTACAACTCGAAAAAATGCTACTAGACATTATATTGCTTTGCTATCGGGAGAAAAAAAGTAAATAATTTCCTAATTCATCTAGACTAAACTAATTGAGCAAAACTAAATATATGTATTTTAAATCACTCTGCATATGGTAGACAGCTAGATTTATGTTCAGTAATAAAATGAACACCATTATCTCTTACCAGAAATGAAAAAGGTTGAAGCCTTTCCGGATGTGATGTGGGGCAGGGAAAGAATGTAGTAAAAGATGAACAGTGTGAGACAGAGAAGCTGTATCAACCGGACCATGTGATTTCCACTGTCTTCCTCCTGTGATTCTAGGGTGTCATCTTTCATTTATCAGTGACAGATTAGGAGGTGATTGGAAGGAGTGCTGCCTATGAGAGGAAGAAAGCACTTTGGGATATGGGCCACAGGAGGGAGGAGGGGCCAGGGGAGTAACAAGGGTCAAAATGGAAGAAGGATATGTATCTGCTCCTGCCAACAGTCCGTTACCAAGGAGAGGGTATTTTGTGGCTAAGGTTGGGGTGGGACTGAGACTTTGACAGTGATTTTCATGTTGAGCTGAAGTAACGGGAAGAGCCATTCTCAATCAAGAGAAACATAGGAAAAAACTCAACTGAGTTATAAAAAGTAAAGCAATATTAAATCTGCTTTGGAGAGACGATAAGACTCTAAGTTGAGAACTGATAACAAGGGAGTCATGCACCAGTGGCTTTAATTTCAAAGAACACCACTAACTCTGGGCATGAAATGGAAGGCAATGAGGGGTTAAATCCCACTTAAAGTTAACACAGTAGGAGAATTCAAACTCCATATCATGATTTGTGCAAATAAGGAGCTTTACACCAAGAGATGCTTAAAAAAAAAAAAAAAAAAAAAAAAAGAATAAACATAAGTAAAACAAAATGATTATAAAAGAAAAACATTAAAAGGAATTTCCTGCGGTCTTACGCATTAAATTCTTTTTGGGAAGTGACCAAAAAGGGAAGTAGCCGGGTCAAACAGAACCTCTATTTAGAGGTTCTTAGAGAATTTTCAACAACGATTGCTGCAGTGGTTGCACCAGTCTTCATTTCCACCAACAGAGCAGAGGAGCTCCTTCATCTCCACAGATCAACCAGTGTTTGTTATTGGTTGATTTCTTGACAATAGCCATGCTTTCTGGGGTGAGATAGAATCTCAGTGCTATTTTATTTAGCATCTCTCAACCAATTATATTAAGTATTCATTTCATATATTTGCCATTTGCACTTCTTAATGTGAGAAGTGTCTATTGTCTTCAGATGTCTATTTTTAGACTGAGTTTTTCAATCTGGGGGGGTCTGAATTTTTTTTTACTTCTTTATATATTCTAGATACTACTCCTTTGTCTGAGGAATAGTTGGCAAAAAATAAATTCTCGCTCTACAGATTGTCTTTTCAGTGTTAATGATTCTTTTATTTCTGTGCAAAAGGCATTTTAGTAACACAAGATCCCATTTGTTAACTCTTCATACTCTTTCTTGCATCATCAAGATCTTGTGCATGAAACCAGTGCCCACCACTATATATCCAAAAGTTCTACCTACTCATTCCTCCAGTAGATTTATTGTTTCTGTTTTAATATTTGGATCTTTGAGCCCAGTTTCATTTTAGTTTATTGTATGATTAGAAACACGTGTCTAGTTTTAGTCTTCAACATATGGAAAGCAAGTTTTTGCAGCTACATTTATTAAATTAACAGGCTATGTTTCTTCCAGTGAACATGTCTGGCCCCTTTATCAAAGATGAGGTGGCTGAGTCTCTTCAGGGCTGCTTCTACATTTTCTAATCTGTTACATTTATCCTTGGTTCTTGATCCATTTTGCAGGTCTTTTTTCTTTTTATTGGTGAATTATGCTTACATGGATGATTATAATGGGTATGCACTGTCATATTATTTTTCTTGTTGTTTCCCTGTCTTTTCCCTCTAAGTAATTGCTTTCCATATCTGGTGGATTCTTTCTAGTGGATTTATTGAAATCATAACCTTTGTTATCTCTTTGTATAATATCTTTCAGAATATTTATAGAGTAGATTTGGTGGCCATAAATTACTTTAGCTGTTCTTTATCATGAAAATATCTTATTCCTCAAATTATGTTGAATGATAGTTTTTCAGTGTACATCAATCTAAGCCAAAGGTCATTTTCTTTCGTAACTTCAAATACTTCATTCCAAGCATTCATTGCCTTATGGATTTGTGTTGAGAAAACTGCTGTGACTGTGACAGGCTTTCCTTTACAGTTAATTTGTTTCTTTTGTCTAACTGGTTCCAGGGAGCCATTTTTGACATGATAAAAAACAAGGGGGGGAGGAGGATGGAGAAAGATAAGAAAGAAGGAAGGAAAAGAAGAAAGGAGAGAGATAGAGAGAAAGAGAGAGGAGGGAGGGAGGGAAGGTAGGGAGGAAGGGAGGAAGGGAGGAAGGAAGGAAGGAAGGAAGGAAGGAAGGAAGGAAGGAAAAATAAAGGAAGACATAGTGGTTGTCAGGGAGGGAACAGCCTCATGGTTTCCTGCCATCGTGTGTGCCAGCAAAATCAGCTGTCAGGCTGCGGTGCCCTCTGTTTATGGAAAGGCAAAAGAGGTGAGGGACCTTATAGCCTGGTCTAGTCTGTGGCTTCACTGAGCCACAATACTGCAATCCTTGCGTTTCTCAGGAACTTTCCTGAATGATGGTTTCTGCTTTGTGCACACGCAGCAGAGCTAAGGCTAGCACTGTGGGCTGCTTTACTACTAATGAAATTCCTATGGCTATGCTTTGTTTGATCCACAAGTCTCTTACTTCAGATTGACTTTGCTAAGAGGACCTAAATTCTCCCATTTCTTCAATGACCTGAGTTTTAGCTGATGATCTCTGAGTAGCTCCCAAATGGTTTTCTCTTCTGTTCAACCCTGTGGACCCTCCATTTCTGCATGAGTTTGTAAACAGAAAGTTTCAGTGAGCTTCATTTGACACATCAGATTTATGAGATCTGATTCTATATTTTATTTCAGAGTGTATTACAGTTTTGAACTCAGAGACAGGAGAGTTTGGGTGACACAGACCGTTGTTTTTCTCAAAATACAGGTTGGTGAAAAATTATATTATTCTGTCCTGCTCCCAGGGCACACTGAGACAGCATTTGAGACTGGGCATGGTGGCATGCACTTGTAATCTTAGCTTTGGGGAGGCTGTAAAAAGGTGGATCACCAGGAGTCCTATCAAATAGTGAGACCCTGAACACCTTATAGACCTTTCCCTAAAATACAAATGCATATATATATATATATATATATATATATATATATATATATATATCCTGTTGTTCCACAGTTCAGAACATCTTCTGGACAACAGACAATAGACCTTATTTATCCTTTGTATGAAAGCCACTGGGAATAGATTCATGTGTGCATTTAAATGTGTGTTAATACTCCTTCTGAGGATTCTTATGGTATAGAAGTATAAGTTTATATATTGACACAAAGCACACATAGTTACACTCATGGACACAATTTCACAGACAAAAGGTCAGTCTTAGAGAAACCTTTGAGAAGATGAAAGTCAAAGCCTTCTTTTGAAAGAATAATTTTACAACTTCCACATTAGAATAACTTTTAGGCTGACAGTTTGATCTACAATATAAAGGCATCATGCAATCAAGACCTATGTAATAATGGACTTTAGAATTGATAAAGACACTATAAAACATTAAGCTATTTTTTATGAGACAACACATTATGTGTTTTCTTTTACAATGTTACAAATATTATTCTATCTCTTATATAAATAAGACGTGCCAGGAATTATAATTAAAGCTTACACATATTTGAAACAGAGAATGCCATGTTCTTAGCATTCTGGATGTGCCTGTTCCCTCTGATTGTTGCGGTTACTCAGCTGCCCTTCCTGATCTGACTTCCAACTCACTTGAGTAGTTGTATGTGTATGATCCTGTAGCTGCCTGTGTATGATCAGCATTCCTGGCTTTACTGTCTGTATTTGAGACTCAGTAGTACACAGGGATTGGATTAGGGATATGCAGAGATATTTACATATATTCTAAGGGAGAAAATTCAGTATCTTAACTCATTAGAGTGTATAACTATTCAGAAATATATTTTGTTCAGTGAGTTCTAGTTTTGAACCCTACAATGTTGTCTGTATAAGCAACACAACTTTTCCTTTATCCTAGCCAATTGTTCATCTTGCCTAAAAAATAAGAGTAACAGTATTTTTTTAATGATGACTTTTATCACCATTTGAAACTTTCCTCCTTCATTCTAAAAGCAAGCTATGTATTTAGCTTCCTATTAAGGGTTATAGCACAAAAAAACAAAGCATCTAAGAAAATACGATTGTTGGTTTCCATATGCCTAAACAAAAACAGAGTGAAACAAAAGCTGTTCTGTGGTCTAACCTCCACAGTACACTCAAAAGCATGGTCAGGAATGTTTCTTGGATGTAATCAGTGACATATAATAGACATAAGTTTATTGGTTAAGCTTGGACCTTGAAAGAACATGTGTGTGGGTAACTGAAGCTCATAACATAACCCAAACCACTCTTCCATTTCAAGGATACAAGAATTACAAATTGGAATTGTGCATTGCTGTTTGCTGAGCTTCTTGGAGGGAAAACAAAAACATGTTTGCTTTTTGTTTCAGTCCCTCTCTAGGAGTGCTAAAAGAAACAAATATATAACATAATATATAATCTATTACTATTATACAATATATATAATATTTACATGTACTATACATATCTGTATGTATTATTACTATATGTATGTATATGTATTATCACTATATATAATATATATATAAATCTACTGCTGCTTTAATAATTAACGAAGTACATAAATCAGACCTCTGCATTTTACTATGTAAAATGTCAGCCATGCCATTTTTTTTAAAAAAAGAATTGTATAATTACAGTATATTATATATAAAATGTGTGTAAAATTGTAAAAATTTGCATGAAAAATATGTAAGCAATAAAATAAATATATGTGGAGAAGGAAGAAAAATGGGTTATAATGATATCCATATTATGTTTCAAGAGTATGTTTTTTAAATATATTTTAGCATAGGGTCTACAGGGTCTCACTACGTAGATTGGACTCCAAGTGACTTTCTAGTGGTCATCCTCCCAATACCTGTGATTATGGACACATGCCACCATGCCCAGTCTCAGTCCACCCCAAGGGAGGAGCCAATATGGCATGCTGGGGACTGAACCCAAGCCACTCTGTCTTCCTAAGCAGGCACTTTAATCTGCTGAACATTTTGGAGAGCGTTCAAGAATAGCTTTTATATGTTACTATTTGAAACATTTAGAATTTATAAAATGTTAATAATTGAGAAAGCTATGTTCTTAGTTTTTTCATAAGACAAACAGTAAAGTCATTGTCAAATTGTACTACATCCAATGAGTTTAAGTAAATATATTTTAAATTCAAAGATTCAGGATCTTAAAATGAATGCTGTGTAATCTGGGTGGCTGAAAGTTCTCTAGAAATATAATTCCCCAAAAAGACAGAAGTGAGGATAGTATTCATAAAGGCAAAATTGTTTGAGAGATAAAATTGAGACCTTCATTAGATCATAACTTAAGGTTGCAGAAGTTACTGAACTTAAATCTTCTCCTTACAGATGGACACAATTTATGTATCCACCCAACAACCAACCTGTAAATTTTTATACAAATGCTCATGTTATGCCCTCATGAAATCCAGAAAGGACAGTAGAGCAAAGTAGTCTCCTGGAGAACTAAAGCACTGTAAGATCAATTGATATTGATTTCCTTCTGCCAAGAAAATTAGTGGGCATGTAGACTGTATTCTTATGCCAGTGCTCCTTACCACTAGAAGAATGGGCTCCACATATATTATATAGGTAACTTCTGTGCTCAAAATCTGTCAATAAATCTCATTTAAATGTATGCCTTCACGAAAACATCTAGACTAATGTTTTACTAATTACTGTACCCTAGCTAAGTTGAGACATAAATTTAAGCATTCAAATGAATGCAGCACATCTCAATTACTGCAGAATAAAATTTGCAATAGTTCGGACATATGTATGCACATTTCAGGAGAAGAAAATTTGAATTTCAAAAATAAAAATAAGAGAGGGGAAGTAAAAGAATATGCTAACTGATGTAGGCACCAACTGAACCTA
The DNA here is from genome assembly GCA_004027025.1 of Myocastor coypus. Lineage (NCBI taxonomy): Eukaryota > Metazoa > Chordata > Mammalia > Rodentia > Myocastoridae > Myocastor > Myocastor coypus. The sequence continues at coordinate 69,522 of PVJA010006145.1, forward strand.
AGAAGCTAGAAAACAACATAATAATATTTGATATTGCTTTTTTATATGATGCTATTATTTACATAATACTATTTGAGTTGGTCCAATAAAAGAGTTAAAATAGTTTGTAAGCATCACCCCTTGACATTAATTAAGTTATATAAACACTTAATACATGTGGGGCATTCATGTCTTCATGGACATATCACTTGAACCTTGACATACTTATTTATAAACTTAAGAAAACACTCTTAAGTATAAACTTCAATTCTTATTTTTGCACTACAGTCATCTTCATATTTTTATGACTGTTGTGCTTTAAACCATATAACTCAACTGCTTTTCTATAAAGTTTAAGTCTGTGTGTTATCAAGTTAAGCAATGCAGTAGATCCTTGACTTACGAACTCCATTCATGAGACTGGTTGTAAGGCAAGTTGGCTGTAATTCATGATTACTTTTCCCTTAAGAAATAAAGGAAACACCTGTAATCCAAATGTCCCAAAGCACCCATTAACTAACCTTCTTCACAATAAAAAGCGTTATATTGTATGCATAATCTACCAGAAACATCAATAACTTTCTTGGTGTATTCATCAAAAAGTTATAAACCATGTCTTCCTAATCAGAAAAAAACAACTACATACTAAACTCAACATTAAAGTTGACATCTTTGGCTTACAGGAAGGAAGGATGAAAGAAGGTGGTGACTATGCGGAAGGAGAGTCCACTTCCATAAAACATCAAGACTCTCACTCTCTGGCATCCTTTCCCTCTTTGAGAGATGCCACAGCCTACCAGGACCTGATTCTGCCTCACTAGGTCACAACATTTTCAGTTCTAAGGTTACACCTTAGTTCTGGTCTGAGGTTGTCTTTTTCTGTATTTTCTTTAACACTATTCTTTTCAGTTACGATAGATTTCTTTACCTTCCCTTTTTCTCTTAGCTTCTTTTCTAGCTTTTTGGAGGCTACTCTAATAGTGGTAATGAAGCTCTGACTAAAATTGCAGCCACAAACATATGCCATCTGGGTCAGGCTGATGCTTACATAGGCTTTACTGGCACTGTGAATCTTTGTTGACAACCACACAAGGCGCTGGCATTTGAGTCACAACCCAACACTTGGGTCATAAGGTGAACCTGCCATCCAGTCATAAGACACGTTGTTCATGGGAAAGGCCTGTTGCAACCTGTGGATCCACCATGTATGCAAGATGATGATTTCCAAAACAGAACATATTTGCAAAGATAGTATCTGAAGGCATTTTTATGTTTACATAAAGATGACTGAAATAAAAAGTCTTGATTCCAAACAGACCCTGAAATAGTTGAAGTCAAATACATTTGCCTTGGCCTGCTGTGCTGAGCTTTCACCTGTCTAGTGTGTGGAGGAAAGTTCTGCCTGGATGCACACTGGGTGTTCTGCCCTAAACCCTTCTTCTGGCCTTAACACTTAGCACAAGTGGTTTTCCTTTCTCTTTAAGTGTTTACCTGTCTCTCTTCTCATAGGTTTTAAACTGTGTCACCTGTCAGTTTCCACAACACTAAGCACAGCAAGTAGTAAACATTGCAGTAAACGCTAAGTAAATAACACTGAAAGAAATGATTGTGATGTTTACCTATTACTAGCTATGCTCCATGAGGAAGTAAAAATTAAGATTACTGACACATAGAACCTAGTTTATTCCTGGTAACTTGTAACTTTTTTTGTTGTTTTTTATAATGTTTAATTGGTTGTTTCTGTAACAAAACCTAAAAAAGTCAGAGCCCACTTTTGAAATCAATATGCTTTGAGTCAGAAATGCTTAATAAAATAAATCAGACACAATAGGTTAACTGTCACATGACTTCTCTGACATAAGAAGCCAAAAGTAATGTGGATAACCCACATCTAGCTAAATTTAAATGTAAATTGAAGTTTATATTTAAATTTGTATTTAAAATTATACTTAAATTTTATTTTAATTTAAACAGTAAAATAAAAGAAATCAGATAAGAAACAGAAACAGCTTTTTGTGGATTAGAAAGAGATCTTCAGACAGGAGGAGACAGGAAGAATGGGAGGGGAAGAGGAAATAAACAGGACTGTGATGTAACATGTACCAAGATCCCAGGATGAGTATATTCATTACATATCACAAACATACTTAATAATTTTAAATCCCTACAAAGGCAACTTTAATACAGAAGTCAACAGAAGACAAAACTAATATAAAAACCTATGGTGCCTGGCATACTTGCTCTTTTTTGCTGCTGTGCAGCTTTTTTTTCCCCCCTCATATCATTAAATCAACTTGGGACATCAGGAGCTTGCAGTGACCAGGTAGGCACTGTGCCGCTGAGCTATAGCCATAGGCCCTGCTAAGCAGCTCTTACAGGGACTCCACCGATTTTTTCTAGTCACCTAAATTACCACTGAAGACTACTCTTTAGGTTTTCAGATAAATGTTTTTGTAGCATAACATGTGTCACAGGCTAGATACAGTGACAAACCCAGGCCAAGCCCTAGGATCTTTAGGTTGGTCTCATTCTGCCCTCAGCAGTTTACTTCCCTATGTGTATATTTTGGGAACAAAATAATGTAACTAAGTACTAGGTGTTTAGCTCAGTGCTAGAATGCCAGCAATAAAGAAAAAGGAAAAAAAAAATCAGCATTTTCAGGCAGGAGAAATTTTGGAATAATTCAAACATATCAGTAATGTGGAAAGTAAAGGCCTTCGGGCTATTCTCACCACTAACTTCATGACTGATTTCATCACTCTCCCTAATAGCATGTCACTGAAAAATAATCCCATTTATTTTAGCTACTAAAATTATTACCATATATTTATATATTTTCATATATATAATGCAATGTCAGAAGTTATAATTTTTTAGCAGAGCCCTCGCGCCCGCCGCGGGTAAGCTGCCTGCGCCCCTCTGCCCCGCCTCTGCGTTCCTGCAACTAACTTCCTGTTTCAGCGCCCTCCCGAATCCCAGCCTGTAGCAGAGCCCCCGAGCTGGCTGGGTCAGGATCCTTGGCCTAGAATCCCCTCCCCCGATCCCACCCACCCCCCCTTTTTTTGATCCCTCCAGCCCAAGCTCCAGCACCGAACCCATCAAACATCTCGTTTGGCAACCGACCTGGTCTACGAGCCTATCAGGACTACTCAATCCCAAAGCTCCACCTCCACCTACAGACCACATCCACCGGGATTCACAGACCCTAGCAGCAAGAGCTCCAACACAGAGTCAGGAACCTATGTACAAGAACCAGCTTGGAGTCTCCAAACCAAATGCCCATAGACACAGCATAACACCACCAAAATTCAGAGGTCTCTTCCATACAAAATGATAACAACAAGGAGTAGGAGGCAATCTTGCCCGTGCCCACCGAAACCAAATACAGAAGACACTATCATGGAAGAAACTGGGAATCATACAGATGAAACCTCTGAATTGGTAGCATCTGAAGCAGACACACAAGTGCAGAAACTTATAGAGCAACTGAGATCAGAGGTAACTTCTGAAGTAAAAAAAGAAATACATGAAGTGGAAAAACGGCTGGAGAAACATATAGAGGACATCAGAGGAGAAATAATACCTAAAGTTGACAAAGACATGCCTAAATCAATAGCATCCCAAGTAGGGGAACAACTACACAAAAGTAGAAAGGAAAACAGAACTGAAATAATCTCTATATTAGAGAGAGAAAGGATAACCATAATGACAGACTTCAATACTATTGAAGAACACATCGATAAAAAATTAGAGGAGAATAGAAAAATCATGGACTCCCTGACGGAGCAATATAGGAAAGACACAGATCGAATGAAATAGTTTCAAAGAGATACACAAGAAAATAAAATCTCTATCACGAGTTGGCGGAGCCAAATGAACGAAAATGAAGATAGAATTTCGAACCTTGAAGACACAGTTGCAGCCGGTGAAAGAGTAACAAAGGATCTTTTAAAAACAACCAGAATGCAGGAAAAAATAATTCATCATCTGCAAGACGATGCAAAAATGAACAACGTGAGATTAATGTGAATCAATGAGAAAGAAGGAGCCAATACAAATGATATAAAAAGAATATGGGCAGAAGTAATAGCAGAAAACTTTCTAAATTTGAGAAAACAATCAGACATTCAGGTAAGTGAAGCCTACAGGACCCCAAATAACATCAACCCAACTAAAAACATGCCAAGACATATAATAGTCAAGATACCGGAAATCCAGGTGAAGAATAATATACTAAAAGCTGCTAGAGAAAAGAAACATCACATTTAAAGGAAAACCCATCACAATAACAGCGGATTTCAATTCACAAACCATGAAGTCAAGAACAGCAAGGAGCAGAGTGCTTCAAGTCCTCCATGAAAACAAATTTCAGCCCAGACTATTATACCCGGCAAAACTCTTCTTCAAGTATGGGGAAGAAGTGAACTATTTACATGACAAAGAACAACTAAAGAATTTCATGACATCAAAACCAGTGCTACATAATATAATAACAAATATTTTAGAAAGGGACCAAAATGACCCGAATCCAACAAATGAGAACAGAAAGATCACACCAAATAGAGTAACCAACTAACAATAGGAGGAAAAATTGGTAAAAGAGTCATTTCGGCCATAAGTCAATACATTTCAATTGTAACCATCAATGTAAATGGACTCAATTCTCCAAATAAAAGAAGTAGACTTGCAGAGTGGATAAGGAAACAGAGCCCAAAAATATGCTGCATACAAGAAACACATTTAACCCGTAAAGAAACTCATAGGCTTAAAATTAATGGTTGGAAAACAATACTACATGCTCCAGCACCTCAAAAAAAATCAAGGGTAGCAATCCTCTTCGCAGACAGTCTAAACTTCAACCCAACACTGATCAAACGAAACAGAGAAGGCCACTACATACTGGTTAGGGGAAAAATTCATGATGAAGAGGTAACACTCAAAAATATGTATGCACCCAACATGGGAGCAGCAAGCCATATAAAACAAAGATTAATGCACCTGAAAACTCTCATATCCAATACTACAATCTCAACAGGAGACCTCAACACTCCCTTATCCGAAAAAGATAGGTCAAGCTAACAAAAAATCAGCAAAGAAGTGGAAGAACTAAATCAGAATGTGGAACAATTGGACTTAGTGGACATATACAGAGTGTTCCATCCAACCACCTCAAAATACACATTCTTCTCAGCTGCACATGGGACATTTTCTAAAATAGATCATATATTAGTCCATAGATCATGCTTAAGTAGATGCAAGAAAACAGAAATTGTCCCATGCATATTATCTGACCACAGTGCAATCAAATTGGAAATAAA
>PVJA010006146.1:0-74857 GCA_004027025.1 Myocastor coypus
AGAAGAAGAAGAAGAAGAAGAAGAAGAAGAAGAAGAAGAAGAAGAAGAAGAAGAAGAAGAAGAAGAAGAAGAAGAAGAAGAAGAAGAAGAGGAAGAGGAAGAGGAAGAGGAAGAGGAAGAGGAAGAGGAAGAGGAAGAGGAAGAGGAAGAGGAAGAGGAAGAGGAAGAGGAAGAGGAAGAGGAAGAGGAAGAGGAAGAAGAAGAAGAAGAGGAAGAAGAGGAAGAGAAAGAGGAAGAGGAAGAGGAAGGAGAAGAAGAACAGGAGGAGAAGAAGAAAGAAGAAAGAAGGAGAAGGAGAAGAAGAGGAGGAGAGGGAAAGGGGGAAGAGGAGGGGGAGGGGGAGGAGGAGCAAGAGGAAGAGGAAGAAAAACACAGGTGAAGAATGAAAAAGCTCAATAAAAGAAGTATCAAAGGTAGTTACAAAAGTTCCAATCACAATTCTTTTGCATGGATTTAATTCCTCAGTAAAGCATGCACATGACTCGAGAACTGAACCAGCACACACAACTAGCCTCTCTAGAAAATGGGCATGAAATTAGATGATGTCCCACTGATGAGAACCTAAATATTTTTAACCCTAAAGCAGAATAAGAAGTAGAGCAAGAGAAAGCCCTTTTCTCTCTCTCAAATGGAGGTTCCCTCAGGACACCTTTTCAGCAATAAGGAAAGAGGAACGCGATTTGGAGCATGCAAAGCAGTCAGCCACTTGCAGAGCTGGAGACTTAGCGAACCGTTCTGAGTCCAAGTCTCTTCCTCTACTGGTGTAAGCATCACTCCCATGGTGGCTAGGGGGTGACATGCTGAAAGCACAATTTGGCTGGCAATGCCTGCTTGGTGTCAGCAGAGCCAGGCTCTGAGCGGCCCCATCTCCCATGAGCAGCTCAAGACCCCACACTAGCTTTCACAGCATTGCTCAATAAACATCTGGTTCCTTCTTCCCACAGATGACCCAGTCCCTTCTCTATGAGTAGCTCAAAATCTTCAACTCCACTCAGCCACCTTTCATTCTACAAAAGCAGTGACAATCTGCTGTGGCTTCCCTGCAAACGCCTCCCCTTGTGCATCCTCCTCCTCTCTTCTCTCAGTCAGCTCTTGCTACCCTGACTTGGTTGCATTTCCCAGCACTTGGGAATTCTGAATCAACCTTCCATTCCTTTTCCTAGAATCCAACCTCCAGAGCCTCGATCACATGTGAAATCAGTTTAGCTATTGTGCAAACCAGTTCTGTGGCCAAGTCTAACAGAAGCCAAGGGTGGGACTGGGAAAATGAAGTCAGCGTGACAACCCCATGGTGAGTAGGAGGCTAGGAAGGCTGTGGGATCCAAAGGAAGAAAATGCTGGGGTGGGAGGGAGGGGACCTCAGTGGTAGTCCTAGATGGCCTCTGAAGTTCCACAACCCCTAGTAACATGTTCAATATCAATGAACCTCCGTTTCTTCACATAGGGATTCATGAGTTCGGGACCACATCACACATGGCAGAGGCGGTGCTGATGCCACCATTCCCTCACTCCTCCCACAAGGACAGATCTCCCATTGCAGATCAGCCAGTGTAGCCTCTACTGCAGAACCCAGGCAAGACAGGTACTCCCAGCCCCCACCACCAAACACCTGGAGTGAGCCCAGAACACAAGCTGTTTGCATCGCTGAGCTATGACCTAAACATTCCCCTCGTTATCTGAATTTTCTCTCCTGCTATGACACAGATTTCTCCAACATATGGATTTGCAGATTGAGGAGCATCCCACAGAAAATGGGCCAAGGGTCAGGGCTTCCTAGAGGTCAGTAATTCACACATATAGTTCTGTGACATTTTCACTGCAGCTCTGAGTAGCCTGAGGAATGACCCTGTCGGCTCACCATGCAGAGGAAAGCCATAGCCATTCCCGACTGTAACTCAGAGCTGGGTGTCTCACAGCTCAAGCCCTCACCAGTGCATGGGGGATGGCTCTTTAAGGCTCCGCACTGACATCTTGTTGGAATGCCCAGAGCACATATCCCATGAGCCTCACATCACCATGGATAATCAGACTAGTTCTGCAGACTCTGCAGTGCCACGTCTTCTCTTCCTTGCTGGCCTCGGTGTCTGCTTGGCCTAGAGCCCTGCTGGGAGGCCCTGGCCTCCGCTGCGAACCCCATAGCTCATGACCTTGACTCACCTCTGTATCTGGCTCCAGCCAGCTTAGGCTGACCTGGTGGCCCTTTCCCCAGCCAGTCAGGGCGTTGCAGCCTGAGAACACCTTGCCTGCTACTGGCTCATCTGCCCCTGGCCATCTATCCCGTGCCAGCTCTAAGTCGAATCACTCACCTCTGACCTCTCCCCCACTTTTCCCACTAGCATGTGAATATTATTTAGGCACTTGGGGAAACAGTAATTCTTGTGATCCTCCTGGAATGGTGGAATGCTGCAGTCCCTGCTGCTCAAACAGCCTTCAGCTGCTTCAACAGCTCCCTCTCCTACATTCCACTTTCAGACTTCTAAGCCAGCCCAACCTCCCCACTTTCCAGAACCCTCCCACATATCACCACTCTACTCTTCTTGCCATGCCACTAGCCCACGTCTAATTCTAGGCCTTTGGACACCTTGTCCCCCTTGCTAAGAGCACCTTCTCCTCTTTGGAAGACCCTACATCTACCAGTTCTTGGCAACTCACCTTTCTACAGCTGTGCCAGGTTTCAGATTTTACGTAATGTGGAGTTTTATGCCAGATAACTCAGTGTTTAATTACATCACGAAAGTTCTTTAAGGCCCAGAAGCTGCCATTTGACCTGAGTGCTTCTCAAAGTCAAAGCACAAGTCAACAAGCATCGTAAGTCAATAGACATAGCCAAAATTCCTCTGTCCCTCTTCTGTGACAGAGGCTCTTAGTAAATACTTGCTATTTTATCTTTTATACCACCAAGTCTGTATATCTGCATCAAGTTCTTGCCCATCTGTCCTACCTGGATCATACTCAATTCTTCCCTTGCTGAAGTAAAGTTAGAGTACACGAGAGCCCAGGAGAGGATCTGCCTATTAAGCTTCACCAATGTTTTTTTTTCACATTTAACCCAAAGAGAAAAAGCCAGGTGTCCTGTTGCAAACCTATAGTGCCAGCTACTTGGGAAGCAGCTTCCTTGGCTGTAGTGACAACATTTCTATTGGAAATGAGCGTGAGACCTGGAGTATGCATTTTCATAAGAGGTCAAGGTAATTTTGAAGTAGATAGTTCAGTTCTACTCTGACCAAAAAAACTCAGCCACAGGATTCTCATTTTCCAGGGACAATCTGCAGCTGTTGGGAGGAAGGCAGAAAAGGGGCCACCACACCCTGCAAAGCCTATCCAGGGAGGTGATGACTGTGAATTTCCTCAGCCTCTTTCTTGGTGACACTCCAACTCTGGTTACCAAATCTGTGAGACTTCTAGCCAAAAGACCATTTGGCCTTGAAGAATATATATATTCTGTGACAGAGGCTTTTAGTAAATACTTGCTATTTTATCTTTTATTATATATATATATATATATATATATATATATATATATATATTATCTGCAGAAATCTCCCTCCTGAAGGCCTCCTGTTGGCCTGCCCTCATTGGAGGAAATGAACAAACACACCTCCCAGAGCCAGCTGCAGTCTTGGACTTGCAGGCTATTTTAACTCCTGCTATGAATCAGAATGGAATCATGAATAATTTGTACAAGGCTTGTCACATCTTGTGTGAGCCTTCAGCTCAAAAGTTATCCTCGTTCCACCTTCAAATACTTTTATGTCTGGTTATCTTAAAGGCTTCAAGTTTGGAAGATACCTGGGCAGCAGGTACGTGGAGCGGGCTTCTCAGGACTGACATATTCATGTCTCTCAGATTTACAGCCCAACATGTCCAAAATAAGGAGGTGAGAAATATTCCCAACAGCCAGGGCAGAACGTGATAGGGGATCACAGTTGGCATCGAGGCTGAGCAAATTCTGTGTGTCCTAGCATGTTGTATACAGAGGCCCGCAGCCAAATGGTTTCCCACAATAATTTCTACAGCCTTATTAACAGCCAGCCCGCTCGCACATGGGAACTTTGTAGGGTAAACAACTATTAATAAAGAGGGGTTTTAAAATACCCTTTCCCCAAAGATGTTAAGCAATGCAAAGCCAAAGAGAGAGGATCTTGCGCAAATGTCCCTCAAAGACTACTTTAGCGTCTCTGCTTCAGGACGCAGTTGAACAAAATGTGAATTCTGGAGATTTCCTTAATGGAGACAGTGAATGCTCCCTGGAGCTCCCCAAGCACGTGACCATGTCCAGGGTACCACTGGGGTTTCCTTGGAGCTGAGCAGGTGGACTTCAGGGTGCTTTGCAAATGGAGCTTCACTGCTTCCTCTTTCCCCATTCCAAACTCAGTCACGCCCTGGGGTTCACAATAAGCACATGCAGTGCATCCACAGAGGAAATGGTTCTTGCTTCTCACAGGTGTGTGTGAGTGGCAAGTCAGGAGCAGGGGAATGAGTCTCTAGAAAGACTGGAGGGAGGACATCACTGAGGGAAGAAAGGACCTGCCTCTCACCGTCTCAGCGCCAGAACCATTTCATTTGCCTTTCCCTGGTCCCTGCTGGCCTGAAGCAAGGGTATCACATCAAACTCATTGGCTTATGTCCAATGCTTCCATCTCCCACCAAGGAGAGTCACCTTTCTGAATCTATGCTTCTGCTCTCAGATGCCAGCGAGAGGCACTGAAGTCTACAACAGCATCAACTTGCATTATTGTTTGTCTCAGTTACTTTTTTCTCGTTCCTGGGACAAAATACCCAACACCCCAACTGAAGGAGGGAAATGTTTACTTAGCCCATAGTCACTAGAGGTTTCAATCCATACTCAGCTGGCTCCAAGGCAGAGTGACACATGACAGAGGAACTGCTGATGTGGTGCAAAGAGCAAGAAAGCAAAATGGAGGAGTAGCAGCCACAATGTCTATAGTGAGGAAGTCTGTCTCTCTTAAACTGCATTCAGGCTATCCACCCCAGGCTGGGGAAGTACTTGTACCCATAATCCCAGCAGTACTAAGGCCCATATTTCAGCCTTGAATCACCCATAATCCTGGTGGATCATGAGTTAATCTCAAACTCTAGAAGTCCCCACCCCATGACTGCATGAGGCTTTGGGGGACAACCAGACAGAAACCATAACACTATTCAACACAGAGTCAAGAGGGGTGTGGCACAGTCAGCCTTGTGGAGGGCACGGATGCCCAGACCAGTTTGACTCAGGCACCGCAAAAAGCAAAAGCAGGGGTGGTAGCATGGCCAATGCGCAACCTGGGGTCTGGAGTGAGACTGCCTGGAACAAATCCATCTCCATCACTGTCATCTCACTGCCACAGCTACCTGGACCTTGGTAATAACAGGAACTCCTTTGGGGACCATTACGGAGAACTAAATGAGATTGTGTAAAAATAGGTTAATAAATGTTGATTTTGTTAAAAATAAATAAATAAATAAACTCTGATCTTGAAAGAAAAGGGGTGGAGAATTTAGTCATCGTCATGGGAGCAAGGGGGTGATACTACTTTGGAGGCCTAGTAGCCTCCTCACATATGACACAGGCAGTAGTGGGACAGGCAAGGACACAACCTTCACCCAGCTCCTGCTCCCTTCCATGCTCCAGTGGCCTAAGGAAATGGCCCCCAGCCCTGCAAACCCTCATTTACTCCTTAAGCAAAGAGAGATGGCATTTCTGTGTTCTTGTTTGGTTTTTACTTCATGAAAGATGAAGACTCTTATTAAATTCCTAAGTATGTGATAGAATTCTTGCCCAGCAGAATGGATTTCTTGGGGAAGCAATCATAGTTAATGTTAATTAAATACTTACTCTCCTAAACACAGCATATATTTAATGATCTCAATTTTTTTCTCTGAAGAAAGTCCCATTACTAACTCTATTTTATAGAGGAAACTGAGGCACAGAATGGTAACTTGCTCGAGGTCAACGGCCAGCCAGAACTTGAACCCAGAGTGACTCCAGCACTCACCCTATAAAGTCATGATTTAACCTCACCAACCTGCTCCCCTCTGACTCATGTGTATTTGATTTCTTTTTATTCACATTTGCTCAAAGGTCAAATGGATGATGAAAAACGTTGGTGAATGGTCATCTTAGGGAAGTCGGACCCAGCACTTACCACCCATGATTCAAATCACTTTCCCAGCACTAGGAAGTGCAGAGGGACCCAAGACACACAGCCTGTGTCTCCAGTGAACATTCGGTCTCCTTGGTGGAAGAGGAAGTGAGGGAGAGAGGTTAGGAAAAATTAAAATAGAATAAACACAAAAATGAGGATGGAGGAGGAGAGAGGAGGCAGGTATCTGGCAGGATACAGAGCAGCGATGGAGGGAAGTGGACACACTCCAAAGTCAGTGTGGCTGCTTTCGTGGTGAACCAAAGCTCAGAGATTTCAAATAGCAAATCCTGGCTTCTCAGAAAGTCATTTGGATAGCCAAGTATCTGTCTTCACTCTGAAGCCCGCTGTCCTCTCTTCACCATCCTTTGCCCTGAGCCTGAGAAGATGGGACTAAGACCAGGTCCTCAAGAGCCAGAATGTCATACTGAAGAACTTCGGCTTTATTCTCTAAACAGAGGAAACACCTACAGTTCCCCTTTGCTCGAAATGGAAGGGCCTCATCTGGACATTTCTGGGCAAGAGCTAAATCCTGCTGGTGTCCCCGGTGGATGTAAATATTCCCCCACTCCCTGCCAGGGCTGTCCAGAGAGCTACTTGGCCTTTTCTTCCCATTGTTTTCTACAAACAAAGTGGCTGGATTAGCTGCACCTGTAGCCCTTGCTATGTCACATATGATAAAATGATCAAAGCTGAGAACATGACTTGAGACTATAATTTAAGATAATTAAGATTTTTTAAACTTAAATTACATTTTAACATTTCATAACAGAGCTGTCAAGATTCTATCTATCAAAACTGTATCAAGCAAACAAAAGGAGATAATTATATTTTCAGACACATGCAGTCATCACCCTGCATAGTTTCACATAAAAAGACTTCTATCTTCCTTCACATTCTCATTCCGAACGCTCTTCCTCCACTCCACTCCTCCTGGAGCCTGAGACTGTACACTCAACAACAAACGGCAAAATGTAGCTGAGTTGTCTGTAATTCTCGGCGTTGTGGAGTGCGTTTTTCAAAAGCCACAATTCTAATTAGAGCAGCATCTAAAAGAAACTTCATTGGTGGGAGCGTCCTGCCTCACTAAATAGACTCTGAGTGGGGATGGAGAAAGGCAGTGCGGTAAACGCCTCAAATCAAAGAGAACAATGCCATGCCAAAAGCTTCCCACTAGGAGTTGATTTGCTTTCATCTTGTCCCATTAAAGAGAGGGAGTTTTTCCTAAGATCTCCTTTGAGATACCAAGGTGAGAATACTAAGCACTCTGAGGAGAGTACTAACCGTGCCAACTATGGCTAGGTGCTGCCTGCCATCTATTCCTTTCACGTCCTCCTCAGCCCTTTGGAAAGAGCTATGCTGTTGGAGGTCTAATGGCCCTTCTCGAGAGCCCCATGATGGTCCCAAGTGGCCAGAGTTACGCAGTGTAGTCAAACTCTCTTAATGGTGATTGAACAACCACAGCAGGGGCGGGGAGCAGAGGCCACACCGACTGCGCGAGGCAGCACAGTGCACGTGACCTTAGCTAGCCCAATCAGAATGGTGCCCACAAGTCTTGTCACAGGGCAAAGAGGAAAAAAAAATGCCCTCCTTTCGGACCCTCCGTGAGCAGACACTGAGCTGGAACTGTTATTGGCGTTCAGCTATCAGGGCAGGAAGCCCGAAGACAGAGCCAGCAGCAGGATGGGTGAGGCCCGGAGCTTTACAAAGCAATGGAGTGAGAATCCTGCTTCAGTAGTGCAGGAACGCGGATACGCAACCAGCTTCGGTTGGGTTTTGTTGTTTTTGCAACCTAACAGAGCCAACCAATCCCCTGTCTCTAACAGCAGTATTCTTAGCTTTGTGGGATTCTAGCCCTTTGAAAATTGCAATAAAATAAATGCCTGTTCCTAGAGAGAGATACAGGTGAAAAAGGTTTATGTGGAACTTAGGGTTGGTTGGGGAATGGGTTCCAGACTGTAGGTTGTGGAGCAGGACAGATCTGCTTTCAAATTCTGCCCTGCCAACTGTGGGTTTCCTTACACAATGCTTCTAAATCTCAGCTTGTTACTCTAAAAGACAACAGTAACACTACTACCCAGAAATGTAATGTAAGCATTACAAAATATCAATACCTGCCACACATTATATATATATATATGAAAAAGAAAGAAATTATTTACCTTGTGGAGCTGGCAAGATGGCTCAGCCATCTAAAGCGCTTGCTTAGGCAAGCTTGGGAAACCACAGGGACTGGGATTTGATCCCCAGCACCACATGCTCCGCCAGCCCGACTCGCAGGGCAGGCTGAGCCGGCCATAAAAAGGAAAAGAAAAAAAAGAAGAAAGAAAGAAAGAATATCTGCCACACAATTCCTATCCAAAGATGATGGCATTGGGAAATTAAGAATTGAATAGTCTTTAGTAGGAAAAAAAAAAAAAAAACCTCTTTAAATGAATATAATGCCCATGCCAAGTGTCAGACCCCACACAAAAGTGAAGTCGCCGCTGATCTGAAAATACAAAGCAGTTGGTCAGAGACTGGTCCTAAATTTTGGGAAATCCATTGCGAGGACAGTGTTCGGGATCAAACACCACTTTCTCATCTGAAAGTGTCCTAGGTTCTCAGAATTATTGTGCGTCCAATGAACGGCACAGAATTGGGAAATCTTAGGAATCCCAAAGTTTTTAAATAGCAAAGTAAACTAAAAAAAAAAAAAAAAAAAAAAAAAAAAAAAAAAAAAAAAAAAAAAAAAAAAAAAAAAAAAAAAAAAAAAAAAAAAAAAAAAAAAAAAAAAAAAAAAAAAAAAAAAAAAAAGTATGGTGGCACAGCTACAGACTTTTGGAATCATGAGAAGACAAAACCTCATGATTGTCCAACCCTGCTCAGTGGAGGTGATTCACTGGGCTGTGCTTTATGGCACCAAACCCAAAATTTATTTTTAAAAGAGAAATTTAGAATCCACAGGTGGTGGCCACCCCATGAGGTATCATCTCTTCCTGCTGCTCGGCTCACACCCTCTCGGCCCCTGCAAGTTCTCCTCACCCAAAGGGCTCCCAGCACTCACATTTCCATCCATTCACAAGAGTCCCCCTTGAGTTGTGAGCTCGTAATGTCCAGGAATGGAAAATCGGGGGCACAGCCAGGAGCAGTAAGCCTCAGGGACACATAGAGCAATTCAGCCTATCTGATCACTTTTCACTCTTAACCTCTTCTTACTTTCCACCACCTTATTTTTCTTTCTGCATCAACACATTCCTTCTTTCTCTACTCTGGTTTTCTAATTTAGGCCAGTCCCCAACAAGAAGCTGTTAGGAGGGTTAATGGAAGCCCTCATGGCACTGCCTTTGTCTGTCACAGCATGTGGGTGCCAAAGCGAGTTTCACGACCATAGCACAAGGACATGACCTGTCCCCACCACCAACAGGGTAGCAAGACTGGATGGAGAGGAACTGTGTCTCCTTCAGCCTGGCACTCCCTGTTCAGTTTCTTCCTGGGAGCCTGCTCTATGATGCCACCCTGAGAGTCCCGGAGGAGGAGTCTCAAATTAAGGGAAGAGGTTAACAGCCGCTGTGACTTCTCCTGTCTCCAGTAGGCTGCTCCCAGTGAAAGCAAGGAAGACCAAGAGGGTGGAAGGAAAGCACTGCTGATGGAGCCTGCTGCTGTCTTGGAATGCACCAGCCAGGCGGCGGGGCTCATGGAAAAGGGGGACAGATTCAAGCTCAGTTGGCACCGACAGCGGCCAAGCCACAGCATTGCTGATGACAGCCACCACTCGGCAGGACCAGCACCAGCTCACCAAGGAAAATGTAAGTCATGGCTGCAGAAAGGAGAGGCTGTGGCACTCCGGAGAAGGGCTGCCTGATTTGCAACACATCCGAAACCAAAACCTTCAACAGAAAAGAGGTGCCAGGAATCATGGGTAAACGAACAAAGAGAGAAGCAGGACTCACAGACTTAGGGCTTTCCCATGGCCTTTCCATCTGAAGGTTTCAATGCTGCCCCCAGAGGCTTTGTACTTGAAGAGCATACCTCTAAGGGGGGGAAAAAAAAAAAAAGTACAATAACAGTTTTGCAGCTCTGGTTGGTCTCACTTTTTACAAGAGGAAATTGAAATGGAGAGGTCCCCTTGCCGTGACTCTGAGCCTCTAACTTTTCTTCCAGATAGCAAGTATCTAGGAAATAAGCAATCACAAGCAGTTACAGGTGTGCCTGGTGCTGAGAACCATTCCACAGCCGAACCTGGAACACACCTCCTTCTGACCTAAACTTCCTTCAACTCTCACCCACCAGCTCCCTCATGCTGGCGGAATCTGTACTCATCTTCCCTGGGATCTCAATTTCCTGGATCCTGTTCATATCTCCTCATTCCTCAGTGTCCTTCTGGCATCTTTTGATCCCTATTCAGCTAGGAAATCATTAGAACTGATCCAAGTGGGTTTTGACCAGAACCTCAGAATTGCTAACCCGTGGCTTCCTCCTGCGACTAGACTGTCAATCACTAAATTTGGGGCTTTCTTACTTTTTCTTCTCTCTACTTCACTGTTGCCAAAGCGAGTGGGACAAGCCATTAAAGCACATGAATTTCATCTTATATTTATGTTCCGATAATGCACGACTTAATCCTTACTCCTTACCCATAATCCCCCCGATGGTTTTTCCTGTTGCTCCACCCCACTTAACACCATCATCTCCTCACATACTTGTCATTCTGACAGACATTTTTACAAGGCATACTCATCTCTTATGATCCTAAGAAGCACAAGTCATTTTGAGGGGCTCAAATGTCTCTATGCTTTTCAGCAGTTTTACTTTCTTTCTAGCCTGAAGTTTTTTTTTTTTGTTGTTGTTGTTTTGTTTTTTTAAATACAGTATGCCTGAGTTTCTTATCACCCAGCTGCTTCCCTTCTCCAGGATCTTACTCCATCAATCTTATCCTCTCTTTTGTGCAACTTGTTTCTCATCTGCTGCTAGCTCTGGACTCTCTGTTGTAGCCAAGTCTCCTATAGCAAGACATACGACTCTCTCCAAGTCGTGCTTTAGCTATTCTTTGGAGGGACACTTAGGTGAATGAGGCACATAGAAATGACGCAAGAAAAGAAAAAGAAGTTTAAACCTGGTGGTAGCCAACTTAAAATAAATCATCATGATCCACAAAATAAGTGAATCAACTATGAACAGGAAGAGTGAGAAGATCAATGCATGGGAAAGTTATCATTCCAAGTAAGAAAGAAAACAGATTTTGAAAATTAGCATATTTTAGACAATGAAGTGACTTTATTCTATTTTTTTTTATTTATTATTTTTATTCTCGTTTCAGAACCTTTGTTTATTCATTCATTTTTATGGCTGTCTCAGCCCACCCCAAGGTCAGGGCTGGCGCAGCATGTGGTGCCAGGGATCGAACTGCAGTCCCTGAAGCCACCCAAGCTTCCCCAAGCAGGGGCTTTAGACCACTGAGCCATCCCGCTGGGCCCCTTTATTCTATTATTAAATCATTTGAAAAGTCAAAATCATACATTAGAAGGTTTCAAGAGGGCAGATTTTTAATAAAATTTTTAGCATGAAAAGTAATATTTGAAATGAAAAGCTCAAAGTGTGGCAGATTAAATAAAATGGAAGAGAGTACTAATGAAAAGGAACTAGATCTAAAGAAAACATAGCGAAGGAAAGAGGCTCTGGAATGTCCCTCAAAGGACTGTGGTTTGATGGCCTAGGCCCCAGCCTGGCATACTACTGCAACTTGTTTCTCATATGCTACTAGCTCTGTCCTCTGTTGTGGCCAAGTCTCCTACAGCAAGAAATATGACTCTCTCCAAATCATGCTTAAGCTATTCTTTGGAGGGACACTTAGAAATTATAGGAGGAAAGCCGGGCGTGGTGGCGCAGGCCTGTAATCCCAGCACTCGGGAGGCTGAGGCAGGAGGATCGGTGCGAGTTCGAGACCAGCCTGGGCTACAACGGTGAGCTCAAGGCCAGCCTGAACTGCATAGTGAGACCCTGTCTCAAAAAGACAAAAAAAAAAAAAGAAATTATAGGAGGAAGCAGTCAATGGATAGAAGGGGATCTTAGGATCTTAGCCCCTTCCTGTCTCATCCTAGCCCCTTCCGGACTCTCTTTTTACTACCCCCCCCAGCAGCAACAAACTGAGACATTTCCTCCACCCGTACTCCCACAGTAGTGTGCTGCCTCAGCATAGGTCCAAAAGCAACAGTGCCAACCGGCAATAAACTGAAGATTAGGGACTGTGACCCAGAAGAAAACTTTGCTCAGGGTTGGGGAGATAGCTGTGTGGTCTAAGTGCCTGCCTGGCAAGCACAAGGACCAAGGTTCAATCCCTGGTACCTCAAGCCATGCTGGTCCAGGAACCTTGGGAATCCAGTGTTGGCCACTGAAACCTCCTATGCCTGTGATTCCAGCAGTGGGGAAATGAGACAGGAGGGTCGCTGTGAGTCTGAACTATGCAGCAAGACCTGTACCAAGTTAGTAAGTAAGTAAATGATTTAAAAAAAGAAAAAACCTTCCTCTTAAGTTGATTTACTTCAGATATTTGTTATAGGAACAGAAGTCTGGGTTATATAAACAGGAAATTGGAAATTCCTTAAGAGACGCAAAGGTCTAAAGCACAACTCCAGAAAGAGAATTAAGAGAAGGAGGGTGAGGCAATATTTGAAAAATACTGGCTTGGGTTTTTTGAGAAATGAATGATGCATAATTTCTCAGAGAGAAAACTGCCCAAATGCTGAAATAGCCAAATAAAAATAAATTTACTTCTAGACACATTGTGGTAAACTTGCAGAATAACAACCACCAAAAAAATATTTAAAAACTCTCCAGGAAATAGAGAGAAGAGATAAATGACAAGCAAATGACAGCTAAGCTTGGCAGCTGATTTTCTATTAGTGACAACAGGTTCCACAGAAAAAGAAAACAAAAATTCTGAAGCTATTGTAAAACTGTCAGCCTAGAGTCCCTTAATTTAAAAGAGAGCTGAACAGACTATTTAGGGACAAACACAGGAAGAATTTGTCACTCCCAGTCTCTCAATTACCTACTGAAAATGTACCTCATTAAGAAGAAAATTTGGGGAGGCTGAGCCAGGAAGATTGCTACCAATTCAAGGCCAGATAGGCCTGGTGGCACAGTGAATTCGAGGCCAGCTTGGCCTACATAGTGAGACCTTGTCTCCAAAAAAAGAAAGAAGAAGAAGAAGAAGAAGAAGAAGAAGAAGAAGAAGAAGGAGGAAGAGGAGGAGGAGGAGGAGGAGGAGGAGGAGGAGGAAGAGGAGGAGAAGAAGAAGAAGAAGAAGAAGAAGAAGAAGAAGAAGAAGAAGAAGAAGAAGAAGAAGAAGAAGAAGGAAAGAGGAAAGAAAGAAAGAGAAGCAAAATGTAAAGCAAAATTCAATGAACACAAATATTAGTACATATGACAATAAATATAAATGAAATTGAATGTACAGAAAACATAATAATATGAATACCTACTGGAGAGACCAAGACATCACAAGACAGTAGTTGTCATAATGAGGAAATAGAAGAAGCACTGACTTTAAAAGGTGGCCAGTCACAGATGAAGAGAACAGGAGTGGTATGGCTTAGACCCTGAATGTCCCCAGAGGCCCATGTGTCAAAGTCTGGATCTCCAGTGTAGGGAAGATTCAATATTCTATAGAGGAACATGCTCCAGGTTGATCTGCAAATTCCATGAAAGTACAATCCAGTCCAAAATAACTTTGATGGGAAGTTGACAAGAACGCCCAAATGTCAAGGCAGAGGGACAGAAATAAATAATATTTAAAAAAGAAGCTGCAGGCTTTGCATCAGGTCACCTCAGGCCAGGGGGTCACTCTGCAGGACACAGTTTCATGACCCTGTACACTGCACAGGTACTGAGAACATATCTACTGTTAACTTGGTCTCCCCCAGATTGTAAAACTGAATTGTCTGCCATGCTTCCTCTTATGGAATGGAAAATGCATTCACTCTGTATCTAGGCCATGCAGTGTGCTTCTTGGATATATAGTCAATAAAACTGAATGTCAGATAGAAAAGTCTTTCACTGTCCCTTGCTGAAAAGGGCAAGCTTAGCAGGACACAAAATAGAACTCGGGACTTGCCCTCAAAGGGTAGGGTGAGACACTTCAAAGACAAGGCTAGTCATGATGACCTTAAATGATCTCTGTTAACCAGACACCTCAGTAAACCAGGATGAGCCACTTGTCCAGAGAGCATCCAGGGCCAGAGGGCAGCAGCACTAACTAGTGTCCTGGGAAGGCAGAATCAGACTTCCTGCTTTCTCAGGCTCCACTCCCTTCTCTCCAAAAGTTTGGAAGAGATTCTGTTGGAGTCATCTTTTCCTGGGGCTAAGAAGTAACAGCAAGCCAGATTAGGGCAATAACTCAGTTTATTTCAGGCATGAATATTAAATGGGATTTATTGTAGATGGAGTACTTGTGAATTCTTTCTATTAGTAGAGCAATTCATAATTGCGAAGAAAAGCCTATCCCAGTACAGACAGGGTCATCTTTAGTCCTTTCTCTTGAGGCCAATTCTCCAATTCTCTCTCTCTCTCTCTCTCTCTCTCTCTCTCTCTCTCTCTCTCTCTCTCTCTCTCTCTCTCTCTCACCTACACACCTACACACACAGCCACATACACATATTCTGTACTTTTCATCCAAGGAAGCCTGGCAGCCCTTAGCTCGTGAGCCCAAGCCTCCACTAATTCCAGTGGGAATTGCAAGCGTGGTGTTGGGGGCCAGCATGTGACCCATGTCCTAGTCATCGGGGCTACACCATAGGAATGGAATTTGAAGTTAACAGAGAGAGCCCTGTGCTCAGCCATCTGCCTGGGGACTTGGCAGCAGCCAGGCCACCACAGCACTTGTTGTTAGCAAGGCCCCTATTTCTAGTTAGTCCAGCTGCCCAATTTTTGTGCTGCCACATAAGCAATAGTAGTTTCTTGGGGGTGGCAAGGTATCTCAGTGGAATAAGTGCTTGCCTGGCAAGCGGAAGGTCCTGAATTCAATCCCTAGTACCAAAAATGAAGACAGAAGAAGGAGAAGGAAGAAGAAGATAGCCTTCTGAGGTTGGAAGCCTTCAGCATCCTGCCCCAACTCACCCTAAAAAGGTGATTCAGAAGCACATGAGCTCTATGGTAAGAGTTCTCACTTAGAAAATGGGAAGATGAATGCAGGTGATGTAAAAGTCAATTACCCAGATACCAGGCGTCCTACATTCCAAACTGAAACATTTTTGAAGGACAACTTAGGAGCCACCCATGCTTGGCTCTGGGGTTTCCAGAGGGTGCTAAACAATGCCAACATTTGACTGGCCATCATTCTGCATTCTGCCTTCAACCTTTTGCTGAGTGCTGCAAGCTAGATGTGACACTGGGCCCTGGCTTGACCCAGGAGGGAGAATGGCCAGTGGGGACACAGGTAAGAGCAGTTACCCTGGAGCTGTGTCGGAGGGGTGGAGGGGAGCATGGAGAAAATTACCAAGGTCTTTAGAACAGGTGCACAGAGTATACTGGTGATGCCACCCCTAGTCCTTGGACTCTCTCTGCCCTTATCCAAAGGACCCCAGGTTGTGTTGACAACACCACGATGATGAGGCCTCCATCTATTTATGAGGCATCTTCCTTCAAAATGAAACAAGGGTTCCAATAGAAGACTTTCCATTTCTCTGAAATTAATAAACCATTAGAATATCTTCAATTGCTTGAAACACTTTTAGTAACAAGAATAATACACACATTCCATAATTAATTTGGAATTTATAGGAAAAAAAGCAAAATGAACAGGAAGCCAGCTATTAGAGAAAAACCTATTTTGGTATCTTCCTTTGGTTTTATTTTCTATGAAAAGACGTGTTTTGTACCACATATTGTACACATAATTTTGTAGCCTAGTTTTATTCACTTATTTTATTCCAAGCAATTCCCACATTCCTAAACATTCTTTGATAATAGCATTTTTCATGACTGAAAACATTGCATCGCATGGCTGGGCCACAATTAATCTTATTTTCCCACATCTGGAAATTTAGGTCACATGAATTCTCTGTTCTCCATATGACAATGAATGTTCAAGCTACATAAATTCATCTTGTGTCCATCGTTGCTTCCTTCTGATAAATTTCTAGAAGTATGATGACTGAAACAAAAAAGGTCACACATACTTTTAGTATTCCTACCATCTATTCCAAAATTTCTGTAGAAAGGCAAACACAATATCTAAAACACAGTAAATGCTTAATAAATATTCATCAATCAATGAATAAGTTATGCTTGGCTTGCTGTACAATTCTTGCTAGAAGTTTCCATCCTTGAACCATCAGAAACAAAATTACCTTTGCAAGAGTAGACAAACACTTGGGTTAGAGGCATCAGTGAAGTAGTCAATTTTTAAATGTCCTGTGAAGAATTTAGACTATGCATTAGGTCATAATTTGAATTATATATTTATCTCATGGAAAACTGCATAAACAAAATATTGCTACAGAAGGACAAGTGCAGCAGATCCCTTACGATAGGGGTCACATTCCAAGACCCCCTTGGGTACTCAAAACTTCAGATGAAACCAAGCTTGGTATAGAGTAAGTGCTGTCCTATAAATACATGGTTTAATTTATGATTGTGCACAATAAGGGATAACAATAATAACAAAATAGAATAATTATAAAGCAATAAAAGTTATGAGTGTTGTCTGTCTCTGTATCTCTGTCTCTCTCTCTCTCTCTCTGTCTCCATCCCTGTCTGTCATCTCTGTCTCTCCTCTATCTCTCTGTCTCTGTCTGCCTATATGTCTGTGTGTATCTCTGTCTGTCTGTGTCTCTGTGTCTGTCTTTCTGTGTCTGTCTGTCTCTCTGTCTTTCTATCTTTTTTTAAATTTTATTTTATCTTATTTTTTTCTTGTTTCAGAACTTTTGTTTATTTATTTGTTTTTATGGCTGGCTCAGCCTGACCTGAGGGCAGGGTTGGCGCAGCATGTGGCGCCGGGGATCAAACCACAGTCCCTGTAGCCACCTAAGCTTTCCTAAGCAGGCACTTTAGACCACTGAGCCATCCTGCTGGGCCCTTTCTGTCTATCTTTCTCTGTCTATCTATCTCTCACTGTCTCCCTCTCTGACTACATCTCTCTCTCTCTCTCTCTCTCTCTCTCTCTCTCTCTCTCTGTGTGTGTGTGTGTGTGTGTGTGTGTATTACTGAACTTATTTTTCTTCCTGTAAGCATGTGAGATGACACAGCACCTATAGGATAAGAAGTGACACTGTATTAGACTACTATATAAGGGCACTTGTACACATTACTGAAGCATGGCAATTGTCATCTTGGTAACTGAGCCTCAATCCCGTGGCTATTGGCTAGGTGGTGGACAGTATGGATACAGTACACAAAGGGATGATTCCCATCCTGGCTGGGATGAAGCAGAACAACACTTGATCAACCTTTCAGATGGCAGATAATATAAAGCATGCACTCCTTATTTCTGGAATGTCACATGTAATGTTTCTAGATCCCGGTTGACTGTGGATAACTAAAGCCATGGCTAAGTGGAGACTATGGTAAAGGCTACACAGTCAAAGGAATCCTTTTGCAGATTCAAAAGCCGTTTGTTCGAAGAGAAACACATCTAGGGTTAAATTTATAGTTTGCAAATGTCAAGAGAGCATGCTAATTATAAGCCTTAGTGGTTTAGCTGTAAGGGCCCAGTGGTGAGAGCCAAGTCAATGCTCATCACCCCAGTTTACATCACAGTGGGATGTGCTACAGTAATAGCGCATCAGAGCGCTTCCACTTTGTGCTGAGGAATCACACCGGCTCATTCCCTTCCAAACAATCCCAGCAAAAAACTGTTCACTTCTGCATTTTTTCTTTATGTTAACACACACACACACACACACACACACACACACACACACGCACGCACGCACGCACGCATACATGCATACATGCATGCACACACACACCCTGTGACTCAAAGAGGCACAGTTAATCAAACCTTGTACCCATGCTTTTGTGTATAATGGCAAATACAGATGACATGAGCAGCATCTTTATCCTTATGCAATCTCTAAGAATTTATTAAGAAAATAAGCATCATGGTTGTGCTGATTGCCTTAGACATTGGAACTAGCACCCTGCCTTCAGTTTTAGGCTCCAAGAGAAAATAGAACCTGCAGTGACTTTGAATGTTCAGTGACAAGGTCGTACATTTGTTTTAAGTGCTGGAGAATTGCAGAAGGAAGACAGACCACACTCTTGTGAGAAATAAAAACATATACTGGTACTACTTTATTTTATTCATCTGATGGTTGTGGAGGGGGCACAAAAGGAAACCAAACAGAACTTGGGGACAGTTTCCCCTAGTATGATTAATTCATAACTGCAAATTTTACTCATTATTTTATTATACTTATCAAAGATGAGGATAAGGGCAACAACTAGGCTGACTACGGATAATGTTTTGATACTCATTTGAAGAAAATAAGAGCCATTTGAGAGATGCATAATGTGATAGTGCCATAGAGGCAGGGGATATGCTACAAGTGACAGGGAAGATGACATGGAAGCCATGTGTAGTGAGTGACAACCACCAAGAGGAAAACTCAGCAGGGGTGGAAAGCAAAATTATCTTTCAACCCTCTTACCCGACTTCTCTCTGCAGGGTAGGCTCCTATTCTACAGCCTAAGGTCACCTCACTCTAATCTTAAAGGCTGGGGAGATAGCTCAGCAGTCTAAGCACTTCCCTGGAGCACAAGGACCAGGGTTCAATCCCCAGTATTGCATGTTGTGCTGGCCCAGGAACCCTGGGGACACTGTACTGGCCCCTGAAACCAGGCATGGTGGTGCACACCTGTAATCCCAGCATTAGGTAGGCTGAGCCAGGAGGATCACTACAATCCGAGCTGCCTAATGAATCCCTGTACTATGATTCTGAGCAGGAATGGATATCCCTTCATTGTTTCTTAATTTTTCAGGCCCAGCATGCTGAGTCCTGCCATGTTCTATAACTGTCACAAACAAAATTCTCTCAACCCTCTTACCTGATTTCTCTCCGGAAGATAGGCTCCCATTCTATAGCCTAAGGTCACCTCACTCTAATCTTAAGAAATAATGAAGGGGTATCTTTCTGCTCAACATGAAGAGTGTGAGAAATGGGTTGAATTCAGAGGGGAAAAAGTAGCAAAGGAGAAGAAGTAAGCAATAACTTGATGGAGTGGGAGTGGGGTAGGCAGAAAGGCATCTATCTTAATTCCTTTTAGACAATTTCACATGTCTTGAGAAAGGGCAATCAAGTTTCTAAGTGTTTAAGCATGACTAATATACTGCAAAATAAAATAAAGCTGATCATCACTGAGAGTCATCCATGTTAATCACATTTAGTAAGATATTTTCTGGGCTTGAATAACATATTTCCAATACTTACCAGTGAGTTGATTCATTAAAAAGCTCAGAGAGACCCTGGATTAAACATCCAATATGCAGTGAGAATGTTCAGTCTTGACTTGCTGAATGAATCAATGTGAAAAGCCATGCAATGCAAGTGTGGAACTGTACATTCAGTTTCATGCTCCACAGTGCCATGTGTGAGCACTCAGTGTGTTGACAAGACCACAAGCGGGGTGCTGCAGAGCCTAGGAAAAAATGTATGTCTTCTCCATCAGGCCTTCTATTCCATCTTGCTCAGCTTACAATATGTTGTCAACTAGAGTTTCACAAGCTGTCATACATAGCACAGTGCACAAAGTGAGCTAACCAGGAGGCTAAGACAGTTGTGGGCCTCTCTTGTTAGATGAAAATTAAAGGACTGAAATTTCCAAGAATGTACCTACTATTGGTTTTTGTTATGACTGGGTCTTAAATGTCCCCAAAGCCCATGTGTTGGGGCCAGGCTATGGCATTCCTGAGAGGTAGAAATGCTAGGAGTTGGAGCTAAATGGAAGGCAGTGTTTATGCTCTTGAGGGGCATTCTGGGAGCTTGGCCCTTTCCTCTTCTGTGAGTAGCTTTGCTCCACCATGTTCTCCTGACCAGGACTTTGCCTCACCACAGACCTAAAAGCAGTGAGCCAGCCAGACATGGATCTGAAATTGTGAGCCAAAGTAAACCCCCTCCTTAGGATTTGCTCATGTATTTTGTCACAGTGACAGAAACACAACTGACACAACCAGTCACTCATTTCAAAAGATTCTGTTTGCATGGATTTATCAAGCATAGCATAAGGAACAAGACTACAGGAAGCTGGCAAACCTTAGGCACTACATCATGGTCTCACTGAAGCTGAACAGGCAGAAGCAGAGGTGGTCAATTACCACAAAGATGGCAGGAGAAAAGTACGAAACTTCTTCATGAGGGTCTGGTTCCTACGTAACAAATGAATAAATCTTCAAATTTGCAGTTTGAGCTAATAAACTTATTCCAAAATTATACCAACAATGAAATGATTAAAAGAAAAGAGCAAAGTTTCCTCAAGGCTGTGCTCAATACAAACACCTCTTTCATTGTGCATAATCCATGCACTGTTCACTTTAATGCTTTCTCTAATAATAGCGACTCAATCAAGAAATTATCCATTTTGATTTCTTAAGAGTACCGCTGCTCTTTATTTCTAAAATACTCATTTAGGTAATGAATGGCTTGGAACTTGGAGGCAAATGCTCGCCTGATTATGTGATCCAATTGGAGGGCATGAATCAACCGCAGGGACTCAGTCTCTGAGCACAAGTAGAAGTCCTGTGTGATTAAATTTGTATGACACTGAAAACCAAAAGTACTGAATAAGAATCACTGCTGTCCTTGAGATTTTTCTAAGAAAAAAAAAAAATGAACATATTGCTCTTATAAATCATGAAGTCTCTGAAGCAGAAGATATTAAAGGCAGACTGCTTTGATAGGGTGACTGATTTATTTATGTAAGTTTGTCTTGGAGTTTTCTGGTTTTAATACTGAAAATCTAAAGGTTTAGAAAATCCTTGGATATTGGGCCAGTTGAGCTAGTTGGTCACTTTCCTCCTCAGATTTACAATTTCCTTTGGACACAAAGAGACTTAAGGCACCATGGGCTCTATTCTCTCTTGTGGGTCAAAAATTAGTGCTCTTGGGAGCCAGGCGTGGTGGCGCATGCCTGTAATCCCAGCACTTGGAAGGCTGAGGCAGGAGGATCAGTGCGAGTTAGAGACCAGCCTGGGCTACAAAAGTGAGCTCAAGGCCAACCTGAACTGCATGGTGAGACCCTGTCTCAAAAAGGCAAAAATAAATAAATAAATAAAATAAAATAAAATAAAATAAATTAGTGCTCCTACAACCTATTCCTATTCCATTCTCTACAGCAGTGGTTCTCAACCTTTCTAATACCATGGCCCCACAATACAGTTCCTCATGTTGCGGTGACCCCAAACCAAAAAATAATTTTGGTGACTACTTCAAAACTGTAATTTTGCTACAGTTATGATTCGGAATGGCTTTAGGGGACCCCTGTGTATTGGTCATTCAACCCCTGCCGGGGTCGTGACCCACAGGTTGAGAACTGCTGCTCTACAGCAACATGAAGCTCATTCCTCTGGGTATTCAAAGACTGCCCCTCTATCCCACCTGTCCCCAGCCCACTCTCTATTCTCCAAGTGAACTTGACCTAGCTCCCTCATCTGCTCTTTGGGTGCTGTTGCTATACCGGCAGGCTCATTTTCTCACCCCCTCAAATAAGACACCCCAATCTGAGCTGGAGCCTGAGTACACTGCCTCAGCAGAGTTCATGGGCCCCTGCCCTGTGTTTGGTGCCATGTTCCTGTGTGGGCAAACTGACATTCCTCTGGCTCATTGGCCCTCTGTCTGTCACTGCTGAAGCAGAATACAATTCATGTCAACAAAAAACCATGGTGATTATATCACACATGCTGTTATTTCAACGTCTGCCGTTCTGTATTTGTGCAATTGGTTTTTAGATCCAAACACCACACATCGATCATTTAGAATAGCCCATTATTCCAGCGCATGATTCCAGCTCCAGGTCATAATTCCATCACCCAAATGACTCACTCTAATAACTCAGTTCCAGGTTCATGGAGTCCGCAAATAGTCTCCATGTGTCAACATCTGCAGTCATTCAAATCATTGGCAGAGTGGTGACAAGGTCAGGACAGACATCTCAATGATTAGCGTGTGCAGCGCTACTTCCTGCATAAAGGCTGGTAGTCACAGGGGTGCCTCAGTCTGAAATGCTCTCTAGACCTCTCTCAGATTTTAGAGAAGTTGAAACCAGGAAAGAAAGTACACACAGACTGCAAGAATACTCCCTTCATTTCCTTTTTTTTTTTTTTTTTTTTTTTTTTTTTTTTTTTTTTGTCTTTTTGAGACAGGGTCTCACTATGCAGTTCAGGCTGGCCTTGAGCTCACTTTTGTAGCCCAGGCTGGTCTCAAACTCACACTGATCCTCCTGCCTCAGCCTCCCGAGTGCTGGGATTACAGGTGTGTGCCACCGCGCCCGGCTCACTCCCTTCATTTTCAACCAGCAACTATCTTCTTCTTTACTTTCTTTAGGTGCAGGGCGACAGAGGAATCCCAAAAGGAGCCTGGCACCTGGTGGAGCAATGAGTGTAGACCTTCAGGACACTGTGTCCTGCGTCCCTGAATCCCCATCCCATCTAGGATCACTCTTGCTGTTCTTTTCGCAGTGAGGCCTGGCTACATGGGCTGGGTTAGCTGGCATCATAGTATCACAAGAATCAGGCAGCAGCTGCCAGGATGGCTTCATTAACACATTAACCAACAGTCCTGTTGACTCCGGTTGGACATGTGCATTGAGGAAGAAGTAAAGCCCTGGAAATGTTGAATAATTTGATATAAGGCTCCATGACTTCATCTAACTATTGTTATTCTGAGAATGCATGAACACCAAACGTCATTAACTCCTACTTAGGAGAAACTTACAGTATAGATGAGGAGACAAATCATATCCACAGAATAAAGGTGAGGACTAAGTTAGCAGTTAGTGCAGAGCTCAGCTGAGAAGTATAGATAATTTGCAAATAAGATATGGTGCTAAAGGTGAGTCACTAAGAAAATGCATTGCAAGAGTTAGTCAAGGAGGAGCCTTAGGGTTCTCAAAAAACTTTCATTTCCATTAAACAAAAGACTCAAGGTCATATGATTTACTGAAAGGTGTCACAGGAAATGATTCCACAAATATGTTGACTCTACTCTTTTAAAACTATAATGCAAGTGTTGGCTTAATGTATGGGACCATTTGCATACATTTGATCTTAGTCTTTTCAATAGCCAACACTAATCAGACACTCTTTTTTCTCTTAAATTGGGTGTATTATTGGTCTCTGTATCTCAGAAATGGACAGGCTGAAGACTTTATGAAGACAGGAGCTTTATAGTAAGTTTGGCTGATTGGATAATACAGATAAAATAGAGCTGACCTGAGGACCCATTTAAAATATGATTCACTGGGGAGGGGAAATAGTTCAGTAGCATAAGCACATGCCTGGAAAGCTCAGGGTCCCAAGTTCGAACCCTGGTACTGCATACCATGCTGTGCTGGCCCTAAAATCGGGTATTACGGCACATGCCTGTAATCCCAGCATTGGAGAGGCTGAGACAGGAGGATTGCTATGAGTGCAAACTGCATAACAAGACCCTCTATCAACAATCAATCAATAAATAGTAAAATAAAATATGATTTATTTTATTTCACAAAAAGGTTCATTATTATCAAGTAAAAGCTAAATATTGTCCTGAATGTCCCAAATCAGGCTGATCTGGAAAAAATATGACTGTTTTAAAATCAGTCTTTCCTTTCTATCTTTTTGTCAGGACGGATGGAGGAGGCTGGGTATTTCACTGACAGGGTCTGTCCTCATAGATTTCACAGGCTACAGAAGTGTATTAGTCACGACCTTACAGTGGTCCCTCACTTATCATGGAGTCTATCTTCCAGACACCCCCACCAGAAGTGAAAGTATAATGAAGTAGCAACATTGTATTTATTGTAGTATTTATATGTATTTTAAGGCTTGATAAACCCTTCCCACGTTCTTATAAACCTTTCCCACACTTAAAAAAAAAAAACTTCTAATCTTCTCAACTATTTTCTAAACTCATAAACCAACATAATTTTAACAACATATGCATACTGTACAGTACTGAAATATCCCATGATATAACAAAAAAAAATCCATGATAAATAATTTAGATTAATATTTTTTGAAAACCCACAAAACAGCAAGTCTGCAAAAGTCAAACTGCAAACTAGTGGGGGACTACTGTATTGCAATAACAAAATATCTAAAGTAATAAACTTACAAAGAGAAGTTTCCAGTGGCTCACAGTATCAGAGTTTGTATCCCATAGTTGGCCCCTGATTTTCAACGTGTGGAAAAATAACTTCCTGATGGAAGCACAGAGTAAAGGGTTTCATGGCCAAGAAGCAAATGAAAAAAGAGGAAAAGACTTGAATGTCACAACCACTTTCATGAGTTCACTCCTGATGACCCAGGGACTTTCCACGATGCCCCCCTGACAGCCCCACTGGGAACCACATGGGCCTTTGCTAGGCACTGAAGATCCAAGCTGCAGCACCCCATTTCTGACCCTCCAAAGTCCATGTCCATCTCATTACATAAAGATAAAAAAAGAAAGTTGCCTGAGCTTCATATGCAATGGTGGGAGTGGCAGTGGGTATACATTCTCATCCCAAAAAGGAGGAATAAAAGAATAGAGAAATGAGATCATCACAAAATAAAAGCTGAAATAAATCTCCCTGTCCAATACTTATAATACACTGTGGCAGAATGGGGTCCCAAGGGCAGCCTTAGTACTATGGCCTCCATGGTTGCAAACAATAGAGCCATGGTTGTGGGCTGGCTTGGTGCACCGTGTACAGCTTCTGTGATGGCCGCTATACATTACTGGCAACTCTGCCTGTGCAGTTCTCCAGTTTTACTCCCATAGCTCCACATGCTGCTTTGGCAGGGGCTGCCTGTAAGGACTCTAACCTCACAATTCATGGTCTGGTCTCATGACTTCCCTTTGAAATCTCAAAGGAAACTTCCATGACCTCATAACTCTTGCATTCTGTATGTCTGCAAAATCAGCATCATCTAGACAAGGTCCAAATCTACTGCCAGCATGAGCTCTATCTGGGCTCACTTGAATCATGACTGTAGCAGCCTCTGGTTGTCTTGCCAGCTAGCCATGGTCAGGGAAAATGATTCCCTAGGTGACTCTGGATGGGTAGACCAGAAGATCTTTTCTCAAAAGACTCTACCCTGCTCAGAGAGTCTTCAGAAAAGATGTTTTCGTTTTGGTACCTTGAGCTTATGATGGGTGAGGAGGTTTGCACATTCTTGAGGTATCCTCAAGGCATCTTTACTACTATCCAGATGGAAAGCACTTGGTTTTCTTTATCAGTAACCCACACCTTTCCACATTCTCTTTCTTTTATCATTATAAATGGTAAATGAAAACCAGAGTATTATGACATAAAGTTAGCATCAGGTAGATGACATGGCCATGTAGATGCTGGCCAAGAAGATGATGATGATGATGATGATGATGATGATGATGATGATGATGATGATGATGATGATGATAATGATGATGATGATGATGATGATAACGATGACGACAATGATAACAACGATGATGATGATGATTGCATCTTGTATTTTGTTACAATACCCTCCAAATTCTTAACAGGAGTTATACCATGACAGTTCCCATTTTAAGAAAGTTGTCTAGCTACAGTGTGAAGAATGAATTGAAAGAAATGAGAATTAATGTGTTAATTACCACAGAAATGAGAATTAACAAGAACTGTTTCAATAGTCCAGGGGAGAAGTAATAGTGATGTAGATGAGGTGGCAACAGTAGTAGTGGAATACAGTAAATAGACTGGAAATACATTTAGAATTTGTAAACCATTTCATGGTTTACAAATAGTAGCACAAATGTGAAGGACAATGAACGTGTCAGAGGGAGCTCCTAGTTTCTGGCATAAATAACTTCCCTATTTCCTGAAATGGGAAGATAAAAAGGAGGAGCCAGCTTACTGGAACAGAGGAAAAGCTGTTTCCTGAGAAACTCAGGCAAACGTATTGGACGGGAATAGACTACATTGGTTTGAAGCTCAGCAGAACAGAGTGGGTAAAATTTCAATGAAGAGTTCATTACTCATCATTGATGCTGTGGTGCAGATCAAGGGTTAAGGATGTGTAAACAGCTGGTGTCTTGCAAGGAATGATGGGAGTGGAGTACAGGCCATGGGCAGGATGTAGAGCTGGCAAACGTGGATAAGATCAACAAAAGTTTTCAGGAATGGAGAGGAAGTTGGGTCAGGAGTCCAATGAGCTTATGAAAATCAGTGATTCTTGACAGCTTCTTATCCAAATCTGGACACAGGAGAATACAGAAATCGTTATCCTTGCTCAGTTTCCCTAACTCACAGTTCAAAAAGTAGCAACCCTGGGATCATCTCTACCTCACAAGTTAACTTCATTTCCAACGTTTACTAAAATTTTAGTCTCCCACTTTGTGACCTTTCTTTTTTTTTATTTTTATGGTATCTGGAATCAAACTCAGGACCTTGTGCATGTCACTAAGCTCTGTCCCTGGCCTCTTCATATTTAATAAAAAACAGCGATATTTTTATCATTTGAAAAGTTTTACTATTAAAGCAATACCAGCAGAAGCATCCTCTTCAGTTGTCAAACTGTTAACTGTGTCACCAGTCCATCATAGAAAAGAAAACCAAAACTATGGAGCATATGTACTACATCAACAGAAGGCAGCCAGGTATTACATCCCGGCAGAGATGGTTCTTATTCTAATATAATGTCATTCCTACCCTTCGAGTCTTAAAATGCCCCTTGTCTTATGAAACAACAGAATAGCAATGACTCTTTCAGAGCATGAAATACCAAAGGTTGAGTGTATAATAAGGAAGACACTTATTTAGCTCGTAATTTGGAGGCAAATGACTTAGTCATGCTGATGAGGATACCCCTGGTTGCATCACCTGCTGAGGATGACAGCACAGTTACCATAGCATAGATGATAGGGACCCATTCCTTGTTGAAGCATGAAGCCAGAGAGTGGGGAGGAGCCACTAAGGACCTCCCACTAAGTCTCCTAAAAGCCCCATGCCCTCACTATGAACACACTGGCGAGTAAACTTTCAACACATGAGCTTTGGGGAGAGAGACTACATCCAAAGACAGTAAATGGTGATAAAACAAATTTTGTATGTCCTTACTAGGCAAAATGAAAAGATCAACAATGCCATCTAGTATTTTTTAATTGTTCCAGCCTATGAAATCCAAAATAATGGAAGAGTACAGAGAAGGTTGATGTCTCATGGAGAAGCCAAAAGGCAGCTGTTGGCTTGGTCACCCTCCAGTTGGACAAGCAGCTCTCGGATACAGCTAGGAGGTGCACGGCATTCACATCTGTGCCTCAGCAGACACTGACGCATGCCATGCACAGATGGCATAACTTCCAGACAGTCAGCATCACAAATGTCATGGCGCACTTGGTTGGCAAAGCTGAATCACTGCACACAGGCCAAGAAAGTGCTCAACTGTGAGCAGGACCCTGCAGAGCTGGTTTCTCCCTTATATCTCACCATGTGTAGTTCTTGACTCACCCAACTATAAAAAGACTGCATAGGCAACTTGAGATGTTTGAGTAAGACCTGGCAGGACTTACTACTAGGAGTTGTTGCTCATTTTGTTAAGTGTATTAATAGCATTGAGAATATTTCCTAGAATAGCACCCTGAGAATCTGAGATGAAATCCATGATATCTGGGGTTGCTTTAAAATACTTTAGTGAAAATAAAAATAAACCACATATAGTAGGCCGTTGAGCATTATTCATCCTTGAAGATGAAGGTACATAGTGCTCTCTTTGTACCTGTGTATGTGTTTGGAATTTCTTCCAGTAAAAAGTTGGAAGGGAGAGGGGAGACAACCCTGCAACACCCTATTACCGTTATGTGATTACTTTAAATGGAAGGAAGCAAGGTGAATCAGAAAGGGAAGCAATTCCTGCTATTTACAACACTTCCTTGAGTTAGTGTCTGCGATGGAAGGCCCATGAAGACATGTAGCTCACAGTAAGAGGGCAATCTAATCACCATCACACAGAGGAAAGAAACCAGACTCAGGGATAAACCTATATTTATGCATGGAAAATAGAAAGAGAAGAACTTGGGCAATCAGATTTATCTGGACTTCTAAAGGAATTCATCTCTGCACAATTAAAAACAATGACCGCTGAGCGTGGTGGCCCTACCTGCAATCCCAGGACTTTGGAATGCTGAGGCCAAATGAGGCAAGTTCAACCCCAGCCAGGGCAAACTTAGTGACTTAGATCCTGGCTCAAAGCCAAAATAAAATAAAATTTTAAGAAAAATTGCAATCACTCTCCCTTATCTATGGTCCAATTCTCCACAGTTCCAGTGATCCATGGTAAACTATGGTCTAAAAATATTAAATGGAAAACTCCAGAAACTGTAAGTTTTACTTTTACTATACTATCTTGTAACTGTTCTACTTTATTATTAGTAATCTTCTATTGGGCTTGATTTATAGATTAAACTTCATCATAGGTAAGTATGTACAGGAAGAAAACATGCTCTATGTACCTGAGGTTCAGTACGACATATGGTTTGGGGCATCCTCTGGGGGCCTTGGGCACACAGCCCACTCCCAACCTCCCCAACCCCCACACCACACAGATAAGAGAGCGCAGCTGTAGTCTGCTAGCTGCTGGCTCTGAGTCCTTTGACTTCGTAAGACTAGGTAAGTTCAGGCCCTGGTAGCATCTGCACAGTCTCCTCCAGATCCTCCTGTTCACCACATAGCCCCCAACCACACTGACTCAGCGCCTCACCTCTTCCTGCCACTGAGATAATAATGTCTGTGCTGCCTAAGGCTTTCGAAAAGGAAATACAGACTTTCCATCTCCCCACTGGGAAGGGCAGGTGGTGCACCATGAAGCCATCTGTCCAATGAACACCACACAGGTCGATAACCCCACGTGCAAGTGGCAGCTACCTTCCCAGAGCATGTCCTGAGAGACCAAGCGCCTCTGGCTGCACACAAGCAGC
Source organism: Myocastor coypus (assembly GCA_004027025.1). Taxonomy (NCBI): domain Eukaryota; kingdom Metazoa; phylum Chordata; class Mammalia; order Rodentia; family Myocastoridae; genus Myocastor; species Myocastor coypus. The sequence continues at coordinate 29,240 of PVJA010006146.1, forward strand.
AAATTCCCAGCCCCTACTCCACCCCTGCACACTTTCTGTCCTCTCCTGCATCTCTCTTCTTCAGAGCTCCTCTCCACTCCAAAGTACTATGTAGCTTCTGGAAGAGTGGGCCTCAGCACAGCAGTGAGGGTCAAGGACAGGCTCAGAGTCATACCACAAGGGTCACTCCTTCAGAGCTGTGTGGCTGGGAGTATTTCTTAACCCCTCTGTTCTGGATTTACTGCTCCTGTTTAAAAACAAGGATGGCTCAGTGGTCTAAAATGCTGGCTTAGGAAAGCTTAGGCGGCTGCAGGGACTGCGATTCGATCCCCAGCACCACATGCTGCGCCAGCCCTGCCCTCAGGGCAGGCTGAGCCGGCCATAAAAATAAATAAACAAACAAACAAACAAAAGTTCTGAAACAAGAAAAAAAAATTTTAAAAAAAGGATGGAATGTGTGAGTGGAATAAGAGTTCGAGGACTCAGAACAGCACTAACTCAATCACTCAGCATAAGTCAATATCATGATTCTTGTAACAGGCCCTTAGTTGGCTTTCCCTCAGTCTGCCTCATGAGCTGTCTCCACATTCTCCCTGTTACCTCCCTGCCTGTCAAAGTCCAGATGATGCCTTAACTTCTTCCCAAAGTCTGTTAGTTTCCCAAATCTCCTACCTTCAATTTTTACTAAGTGTACTACCTGAACATTTTTAGGAAATGACTTAGCGTATTATGATCTCATGAGAAAACACACAAGTGACACTTTCATCTCAAAGTAGCACCCAAAAGCAAAAACAGAAACAGGATTTACAAAGGGCTGGGTGGAGTTAACGCCGGTACCCAGGAATAGGAAGTAGTTATCAAGCAACAGGAAGTAGTTATGCAGGACTGACAGGATGAGGGAGCATGTGGTCCCTGGACACACTACAGAGGGCATGGGAGATGCCACCCCTGCTGTGGAGAAGTACAGAGGCTGCCACTGGGATCACAGAGCCACTAATTTTCCTCACCTCTACCTGCTCATGCCACAAGCTTTTGCAGGGGATCATGATCAGAATGGAGAAATGGAGGAAGCACAGACTGAGAAATCAGACACCATGGGGTTGGACCTAAGCCTTGTCACCTATGAATCCTGAAGAAAGCAATTTGACCTGTCTCAGATGCTCAGATTATTTATTTGCAAAATAAGAACAGGCACACTAGCTCTAGGGTTGTTATAAAAATTAAACTTGAAAACATATTTCTTATTACTTCTTCCCCAACAATTTACAATTTTCTGCAGACTGCCGGGGTAGCTCAGATGCTGGAAAAATAGTACGAATATGCACCTGCTGATGGACAGGAAACTTCTGTGAATTCACGGCCAACTCATGGATTTAGTATAGCTTTTCTCTCAGGTGGGCCTGCGTATTAGAGAGAAAAAGTGTCTAAGGACTCGGATTTTTTTAGGTGCTTGAAAATCGAAGTGTCACCTAGCAGCCTCCCCATCTCCTGCTAGAACTGAAGAATCCTGAGCTCAAGACCAGCATAACAGGGTCACCAGTTGATTCAAGCACATGTTAAAGAAGCCCCATGGCACAACAGAAGGGAACACTGGAGGAAATCTCAACTCTGGTTAAGGGACCTTTTTCTCTAGCTGAGGAAACTGATCTCCAAAGCTGTGCACATTGTCTAAGGACCCTGTTGGCAGCAGCCGATTCTACAGGCATTTCTAACCCCTCCTCCCTTGCTACTCTCTACTTTATAAGGAAAGAAAGAAAGAAAGAAAGAAAGAAAGAAAGAAAGAAAGAAAGAAAGAAAGAAAGGAAGAAAGAAAGAAAAAAAGAAAGAAAGAAAGAAAGAAAGAAAGAAAGAAAGAAAGAAAGAAAGAAAGAAAGAAAGAAAGAAAGAAAGGGCAAAGAAAAGCTGCCAGTTTCCCTGTCTGCCTTGCAGCAGGAGTGGCTTTCTGCAGGTTCTCCTGGGTGGCACCTGCTGGGGTGGCCTCCTGGTAAGGAGGCAGTAGAAAGGCAACAACTTCCCCTCTTTGTCCCACCTGAGAGGAGAGGTGGGATCTGAGGTGGATAGTAAAGCCACAATGAGGACCAAGTGGCCACATGCTAAGGGTAGTGGAAGGAGAGACTCAGGCACATGGCCCTGGATAACACCATTCAGTTCACAGGAAGCAGAAAGCCACCTCCTACTTCAAGCCTTCTTGTTTTATTAAGTGAAAAACTGAAAAGGTCACGTTGTGGAAGGCGTCACTGGCCGAGTGTTGCATGACTTTCAGCCAAATCCAGTCCACATAATGTCACACAGCAGGCAAGCAGCAAAGCACCAGGGGCCCAGAAATTGTTTCCTGTGCCACCTTCACTGAGTTGGGGAACATTCCTAGATTAACGTTTTATAAATGCACAATATCCAGAAGCTACTGTGCTAATGTGAGGATGTGCCTATGCATGGAAGATAGATGTTGTACAAATTCTTGCAAAACTGAAACTAGGGCTGGGCAGATAGCTCAGTGGACTGAAACACCTACTTAGACAAAGAACAGCAGCCAGGGTTCAATCCCCAGCCTGCCATACTGCCATCCCCCAATACTCCCAAGCCCCCCACCACCACCCCACTCCCGCATGCTGAGATGGTGACTGAGAGGGGAAGTGGTGTCACTCAGCTGTAATCCCAGCACTTGGGAAGCTAAAAACAGGAGAATCACTACAAGTCCAAGCTATATAATGAGACACTGTAGACCCTGTACTAAATAAAAACTCTGCTCACTCAACATCCCTGTTCATTTCATCAAAGTCTGGTCTGGCTACTTCTGAACCATGCAAAATTGATAGATCAAACATAAATAAATATTAGGTACAATTCTTGTTTAGTGGTGCTGTCACCAAAAGTCCTGTTGATTCACCAATGTCTACAGTCTATTAAGAAGACTTTAACAAATTGTTAAAAATGTATATTCATCTAAATAAAAGTTGCTGATACTGTTTTAAAAGTCAACAAAATAAATGAGCTAGAATTCATTCAGCCAGAGAAATCACACCCAGAAACTAGAAAGATCGCTCCCTACTGGAAGCTGGATGGCTGAAGGACTCAGGACAGGGCGGCCCAGACAAGAGCCAGAGGAGAGGAGGCCATCATCTCTTACCCCTGCCCTGGGAGGGCCTCACAGGCTCTGGCCAACACCACCCTACCTTCTAAGAGCTGAGCTTTTGGAGTGCTACACTTTCCAGAGCACTGTTACAGCTGTGTCAGGTTGGCTCTGTCTCCCATTTTAGAGGCAGGGATCTATCTGGAAACTTACTCAACACCACACACCAACAGACAAAAAAAAAAAAAAAAAGCTCAGGAGGCCCTGTGGGATCTCACCCTGCTGCTCATCACCTCACCACCACACTCTTCTCTTCTGATTCCCAGCTTCAGCACCGTCCCTAGCCAGGCTCAATGAGCCATTCAGCCCATGCGCACCCGGCCTCTTCCTCAGATCTGTGTCAGTTATCTGCTCAAGAGATCTCTACCTCCAGCCCAAACTCAGGCCAGTCATCCTTTTGAGCTTCCACAGTGCTGTGGGCCCCTTAGCACTTATAATCATCATTCACCAATCAATTGATTGATAAAATGAATGGGCTAGATAATGACTTGTTTACTCTTTGATGTAGGCACCAAGGGCTTGGTGTTGTGTTGCAGGGTAGGTATCGACATCTCCCTTACCCAAACAAACAGCTAAATGTGGGTAAAGACAAGTCACTTTGCAATAAAAATCAGCTTCAAGACAAGTCTCCATGCTACCCCTCCGTGTCTTAAAATCAAACAATTCTTGATTAGGGCCCCTAGCTCAGCAGCCTTTCAGAGTACCTGTTCCCTGCAGAGAGGTCAGCTGGAGCTTCTCAGCTGCTGTGAGAGGACCATGGCCCCAGGACCAGGTCATCCTGGCCCATGCAGCATATTTCAGAGGAAGCAGAAGCAGTGCAGGAATCATCTTGCAAACCAGCCTCAGAGATAAGGTGCAGAGGACCCAGCTGGAGCCCCAGCCAGCCTGCTCTTCATCCATGCTGTCAATAGCTGGAACAGCAACACCTATTCCAGCCCCTTTCTCCAAATTACCTGGAGAGGCTTCCTAGAGAAAGCCAAGTCTAGGACTCCACAGCAACCCCACTGAAGCCAAGACACCAGTCCTGAACCAGGGAATCTGCTCTGAACAAGCTCTGTAACAAGTCCTGACTCCCTAGCCTGAGACACTCTTGTCCTCAGCCAACTCTGAATCTAGACCAAGCATTAGGTTAGGACAGGCCAGGCCCAGGAATCCTTCTGAGCTGGCCTCTTCCATTTTCAAATTACAGTGTAACAGTCACCAGCAGTATTGAGGGTCCCGGGTGGCTGCCCCGCTGCCCTCTCCCAATCTTATCACAGCCGGGGTATCTCAGATCCTGCCAGAGAAAAATGGAAGGACTGGGCCCTGGGTTGTGTCACTTAAAGACAAAGTTCAAAGGAGCAGATTAAAGCTGGCTGGCACAGGAGTGCAGAGCCTCTTCTTTGTTTATTTTGAAGGAGAGTGGGGTCACTTGGGCAAACAAATCCCAACATTAAGAATCGCGAAGCCATTTGCCAAGTGCCTGCAGCTCAAGCATTTCTCTCATTACCCCTGGGCTGAGGCGGAGATTCCTGCTAAGGCAGAATATTCACCAAAAGACAGCCTTCCCTTGGAGGGGCCCTGGGCCCAGCCACAATGAGCCCAAAACGCTCACCACAGGTACATGCACTCTCCCCTGCTTTCCAACATGGATGCTTCTAACATATCACTGTTAACCAGGACCCATCCCTCTCCCTGCATCACCAAATGACACATAGTCCCCTAGATTTTTCATAAAATTTAGGGTAGTTGCCTAGAGTTATTGGTCACAAGCCCTAGACTAAGACCAATTATAAACATAGTAGAGAATTAAAAACCTGAAATGTGTAGACTTTTTTACGTGAAGAAAGTCAAGGCATGGATGAACACGATGAATAAACAAGTCTGTAAATACTGTTTTATTCATGATCTGTTTGTTCATAGAAATTTGGCAAATATCTATGCAGTATTTAATTTTCTGGTGCTTTTATTAACCTGAAGCAATTTTGTTATTTTAGATACATTAATAATTGATCATACAGAATTTAAGATGCTCATGAAATAATCATACCGGGTAAATTTAAAGATATAATCTTGGAGACAATTAAGTAGATAAATTTACTTTAAAACATTTTATATTTGTGATGGAGTATTGAAACTGCTATACTTTTCAAAAATTTAGCTTGTTCTTGCTGTTTTATAAAAAGCTCCCTGAAACTAGACACCATTTTTAAATAAAGAGCTATGCTTTTTATTGTCAAATCCTTTTTTGCCTCAAGTTCACATGTAAGAGGAGGGCAGAATCACCCCCCTCTGTACTTAGGCTGGTTCCATCTCCAGTTTGCTGTCATTTAGACAAGAAATACCATAGGCATAAAGGATGCTCCCGTTCTTACAGTGCCTGGTCACCACGTGTTGGCCTGCCCTGGGTCTCCGAAGAGGAGGCCCACCAGCAGAGGAAATGTTGGGCCTGTTTTTGTTTTCCTGTGAAAAGGGTAGTGGCCCCCTAGAGTATTGTAAGACCGCATTTGTATTGTTTTCCATGATCCCAAGACCCAGCCCATCTTACATGCCACCAAGACAGAGACAACATGGTCTTTCCACCTACACAGCTTGAAGCCTTAAGCACCATCTCCCAGTCATCTGGGTCTCTGGTTGCTCTCGTTGCTCATTCACTCACCACAGTAGGCCAGTGATTTGTAATGTGACCTGGCTGGGATTGTGACTGAGAACCCTTCATAGACTTCAGGAACAATTTCTTATATTCGAGGGATGACTCTTCCTCTTTTTTGGTTCTAGAAGCACTTCAGTTATTGTTTTGCAAAAATATGGAATATTGGGCATATCCCTCTGGTCAAGTGTGACTGCTTCCTGAATATCAAATTAAAGACCTACTGCTGTTTCTTTGTTTTCTGCACTTGAGGTAATTTTTTGATTGACTGTCAAATCATAGTGTAATCTTTTGGAGAAACTTTTAAAAATGGTAACTGAACTCAACACCAACTCTTCACACACATAATTCTACTGAAGCAATGACTATGAACAGCTCTATTTATGTTTTGGCATTATCAGTAATTGCATCTGCACTGACCATGGCAGGCCCATCGTTGATTCCCAGAGATGCTGGGATGGGTAAATGTGCTTTCTAGAATCATTTAAATATGATTCCAACTCCATAGTCCTCTTTCTTAATGTTCTAGCAGATCAGTGGTCATATCCAAGAAGAAGGGGAAAGTAGTTACAACTAAGAAGATAGTGGCAAAATGAATAGCCCTCTCTTCTTATAATGTTCTGACTCATTTTCACAACTTCTCTGTGTTAAAGTCAGGGGCTTGAAGTTATCTTTGTAACCCATTCATCTGCACCATGTCATGTATCTTTGTTATGACCTTTATGGAAATATCCCACTGTATCTTTTTTCCCCTTGTTGAATTTCTTTTTCCCTTCTCATAATGTAGAAAAGCAAGTGACTCACTTACCCTATCAAAGCTAATATTATGCCTTCAAGTTGATGAGAAAGTTCCTTCCTCTGATTTGTATTGTGAGAGTCCCATAACTTCGCTGAGTGATAGATGTGAAGAGACTAGGATTTCCATAAATAATGGAAAAAGTGTGGATGGGAAAACAAGTACTAGCACTCATCCGCCTAAACTGGTACTTACTCTCAAAGCTCAAGAGTTTCCACAAACTGAAGACACTGTTGCTGAGATCCCCCAAAGGATCTCTCCCCACAGGCTGACCTTCAGGGCTGAAATGGTTTACTGTGGACCCCTAGAGCTCGTGACTCCTAGGGCATACTTCTCTGTGTCCCACTTAGTATGCACTCAGGAGGTCTGCTCATGCTGCACACTGGGCAGTGTGCTGCTCACCCAGGATAAAAGTCATGGTACTACCCAGCTGGGATTCACCTGGGTGGCAAGGGAAGAGGTAGGGAGGGACACTTCATCTTGTGAATCAGATGACAGTCACAGCTCCCTCAAAATTGTTCCAGATTCTCTTGCCCACACAAGGTCCTATGAGTAATGTAGTTGGATTTATTTATTTATTTATTTAATAATTTTATGTATTTGGTACAGGATCTTATATGTAGCCAAGACTTATAGTGATCCTGCTGTCTCAACCTCGCCAGCACTGGGATTATAGACATGTACCATCACACTGTTTCAGTGTCAGGCTTGGTACCCAGGCTGGCATAGCATACAGTACTGGGGACTGAACCTGGGTCCCTGCACTTGCCTAGGCAGGCGATTAGACCGCTGAGTTATCTCTGTGGCCCTGTACTTGATTTATGCCATTCCTGAACATTCAAGGAGTCACTCCTGTCTGCATCAAATAACACCTGACCACAAAATTCACACAGATGAGCTTTTTCTCATGGTCATTTCTACCTAAGTACAAAGAAGGAGCCAGTTTCAAAAGGAAGCAGTGCCCGGCCCTTGGTGTCCAGGTTTTCTTGATGAATAGCTACATAGTCTTCTCCCTCATATGTGGCATTCTGACTTCCTGGCAGGAGTTGAGGGTGCCAGCTAGGCCACTACTCTATAACTCAAGGTCCTCCTTGCTGGGACGGCCTATAGCACTTCCTGCCTCCTTCTCACCCCACCCTGTGCTGCTCTTGCGTCTTCTCAGACCCAGGCAAGATCCCTGGAGCCTCCTATTATGATCTGATCCCTGGGAGACAAGACTCCTCTTAAAACAGTCACCCCCATCCCTAGGGCACCCTGGCTAAGCCTGAGACTGTGAGGAATGTGTGGCACCTGTGAGTTGGCTAGTGGCTGGGGATTTTCCAGGCTCTTGCTATTCTGGAAAAGCAGCAGATTTTTCATTTTAAATCAAGATGCAGAAGTGTCACTGAAGCTGAGCGCCTTGACAAATGGGATCAGGACCCTGGCTTGGTGGAGCCGGAGTTTTTGAATCTCTTAAGGACACAGACAGTTAGGCTTCTTCCCCATCCTGGAATATGTGAATATGAATATTGGGCTTTTTATAATCTTCCCTGCATCCTCTCTTGGGAAAAGGGAGAATTCTGGTTTTGGCTTTTCTTTCTAACCCTCAGGCCTCATGCCACAAAGGATTTGTTGAATCTCAAAAGTTGCAGCCTGTTTTCCTATTTGTTTCCTCTTCCTCTGGATATTAGGACCTCTGGGGATATAGCGTACAGGAGAGGCTGGGACATGGCCTCCTTGGCAAGAGTACTCTCGACAGGAATAGCACATATCGCCATCTATGTATTCATGTAGTCGTTGTTACTATTTTAACTTATCTACATTTAATTTCCTGTCCCAAACATTTCATAAGGTGGTTTACTGCTGGGATGCCAGTGGGAATCAGATGGCATATTCAAAGAATTTAACTGAAAATTATTTAAAAGATAGGAAAATTTTCAGAGGTAGGCCAGTCAGAGTCTGATCAGGAAAACAGAAGCTATGCTAATTAGCTTAATCAAGGAAACTGAATATAAAGAATTAGCCTTAAGGGGTTGGAGAAACTGCTGTGAGGTATCTAAAATAGACAGGTTAGTAGAGGCAGAAGCAGAATGGTGGTTTCCAGGGGCTGAAGATAGAAAAATTGTTCCAGATTCTCTTGGAATTAAGGCATCATTTTAATAGGTACAGAGCTTCACATTTGCATGAGAAAAAAGTTCTGGAGATTAGTGGTACACCAATATGAGTAATCACCAGGGCTGTATACTTAAAAATGGTTGAGAGTACATTCTGTTATGTGTTTTTCAGCACAATAAGAGCAAAAAGCACTCCACATTTAAATATGTGACAGAGAATGTATAACAATAACCCAGAAAAGTAGCCAAAGAAGCAGGTGGCACCACTCAGCCAGGAACAGAGGCAAGAACATGGAGTGTGACTGCCCAGAAGCTCAAGGTGGGCGCGGATCTGGGGTGTAGGCCTCAAAACAGGGACCCAGGAGGGGCCTCGCACTGGACAGCAAGCCCCCCACAGCACCCTACTCTACCCCAAGTTGGGGGTTGGGAGTGGCAGAAACAGCCAGGGATGAAAAGGAGCCACCACTGCTACAAGGATGGGGCGCTGTGAGGGGACTCCTCCAGCAAGAGCAAGCAAACAGGAAACTACATCCTTCCTCCAGAAACTACTACTTCCTCCAGCGGCGGAGGGTCCAGGAAGGCCCCCGTGTTGGCAGACAGACGGGCAGCTGCTGGCCACAGAGGGTGCCCTTTGTAGAGTGCCAGCCCTAGCACCGAAGAGCAGGGCAGAGAAGGGTGGCCAAGAAGTTGAGCTACAGTAGCTCCATAAGCAGCACAGAAGGTGTGGGCGGTAGAACAATGAGACACTGGGAAGAGGAAGGAGTTCCGTTTAGGAACCTGTGCTGAGGGTCAGGGACTTCTGAGTCACAGCCAAGCACCTAAGGACTGGGCTGAGGTGAGAAAAACCAGCTGGCCACTCTGTCCCCATTTGAAGCCAAAGGACCGTGTGTTTAACATTTAACTAAAACAGAACCTCCCATCTACCTTTATGTACTTCTTCTTTTCCCTGCCTAAGGACAATGACAAGGACAAAGTGGAAATTCCTCCAGGCTAATGCAGATGGGCTCATCTTCTCTCAAAGGTTCAGCAATAACAGCATGAAGAAAATTTGCTTCTGTTTGAAAAATTTAACCACAGTGATTTTTATTAAATTTATTTGCCGTTCCAATGTTTATAAGCACTTTTCACACATTCTCCAAATATAAAGACTGGTAAGAGTTAACCACCTGCTTCCCTTGCAGCTTGTGGAGAACAGGTATGGTTTCAGGCTCCTCCCCTAGGAGAGGATGCTGATAACACCTCACAGACTGGTAATGAGGATGAAATGCTAACAGGGAAAGCCCCTGGAAAGACGACTGTAACTGTAGTTGCCCTGAGCCCTCCCTGGAACTGAGCACTCTTTAAAGTGCCACCATCTTGTTATCACTGTCCCATCATTTTTGCCATCGCCATCATTCTTATCTGTTGTCACCGGTGCCATTGAGGGCATCATCCATCATCCCTACACTGTCTTGTCCATGGTTCCTCCATCTTCTTAACTTTGGAAGCTTTAAAATATTGGGGAGTACCTAGGTCTTAGAGGGAGACAAGAGATGGGGTGCGGAGTCAGAGAGCACCCTTAAAATGCTGGCTTTGCCACTGACCAACTGCAGACTAACCCATAACTGGCTTTCCTGGTTTTCCATTAACAGGACTGCCCACCACCTACTGTTGCCCTCCTCCTCCTTCTCCAAATGGAGTGAGCAATGGCTCACCCTTTGCTGTCCCATATTGTGTCCTGCAAGGTGGCCTTTACAGACTGAACAACCTGGGCTCCCTTACAGGTGTGCATTTGTATGAAGGTGGTTAGAAGGAAACAAAATACAGACACCAAGCTTCGGTGACTTCAAGAGAGCAAGGGTGGGTATGGCAGTGGGTAGATCAGGTGAGAAAAAAGGGCAGAATAAAATGAAACATTCACAACTAAAAGTATTATGGCAAGTAAAAGAAATGTCTAATGTGTATCATTTATCAGAAAGTCTAGAAAATGCAAACTAATGGATGGTGACCTAGGGCCGAAAATAGAAAGAGAGATTGACCACAGTAGGACCAAGGGAGCTTTCTGAGAATTATGGAAATAGTTGTTACTTTTTTTTTTTGGCTTTTTGAGACAGGGTCTCACTGTGCAGTTGAGGCTGGCTTTGAGCTCACTTTTGTAGCCCAGGCTGGTCTCGAACTCGCAGCGATCCTCCTGCCTCAGCCTCCCAAGTGCTGGGATTACAGGCGTGAGCCACCACGCCCGGCAATAGTTGTTACTTTGATTGAGGCACCAATTACACGGTACATTGATATGTAAGAACTCACCTGCTTGTACAGTTTCTAGCACCTAAATGAATACAGTTCATTACATGTCAATTTATTTCTCTATAAACTCATATTTAAATATTGGTGGCAGAATCTAATGAAAGCTGTGTACCATGGAATTCTAGCTATGGTCTTGCTATCAGTCTCTATGACCTGCATGCGCACATGGCACAGACCTGTGAATACATCTCTTGATTCACAGGTAAATGCTGCTTGATAAGCAACAATCTGAAAAATGCAGGAGCTGGAATCTGAAGGTCTCCCAAGACGGGACCAGCCCAGTGGCACAGCAGACTCACCCAGGAGATGTTCCTCTCAGAAGTAAGTTGTAGAGATAGTGAAACAAGATGAACAAAGAAATTGTCTACAGGATCCTGATAGGAGTCTCACTTTAAAATAAAAAAGAGTCTCATTAATATGCCAAGCTGAAAAAAGCTCAAGTCAACAGCTCCTGACATTGCCAGTTCTGCTGATAACCCACTACTATTATGGCCTACTGGACTATACATACAGCCACTTTTTCTTAGTTCAATAAGAAACATTTGTACTAACAGTGTTTAGAAAAGTTAGCATGTCTGCATCTTGTACTCTGAACAACTACTATGAAGACAACAATATGCATTGTATTAACTATTGCAGCTGTCCTACTGATGTATTTTGAAACTGTCCCATTGTTATTTCTCTTATTAATTATTAATACAATTTTTTAAAAAGAAAAAATAAAGTAAAAATGGTCTCAAGTAATGAATTGTTGAATCATACAACAAAGGTTAAAGGGAGAAAGAGAACTCTCAATACCAAAAGGAATAAATCAAATGAGTTTGTTAATTTTTCTAATTTCAATTTCTTACTTTTCTAAAGCAAACCTAAAAGTAGATTTCAAATGTCAAGCTTTTGAGTTCCCAATTGCTGCTGAGAAATACTTCCAAAGATATAAGAGCAAACATATACTGATTCAAACACAAAACGTATTTGACTCATCCACCCTGTGCTAATTATTCAAGAACATTTAAAACAACATAACTAGCTCCTCTATTCTGAGCTAAGCAGAACCCACCTACTATAGACCAGAGCAGTGGCTACAGATCCCTGGAGCCAGCCTTGGACTTAAGACCATGGGGCCCTGAGATGTTGTATATGATCCATGATGGCTAGGACAGTCAGCTCATCCTGGGAATGACTCTGCAAGGCCTCTACCATGGCATTTTTATGCAGCCCAGGCATGGTACCATGGCCCTCTCAGAACATACTTTTCTGGAATAAAAAAGTTTTGTGATATGCCATCATCACCAGCCACAACTCCATGACCTTAAATATTTTAAAGAAACACAAAGCAGCTTCCATTCCTGGTGAGATTAGACACAACTAAAAGAGGGGAAGGAGACAGATCTGATGGCATATAGTCTGTTTTCATGCAAAGGGCTTAATGTGAACATTAGTATTTTGCCTTCCCCTTCCTACAACCTAAACAATGCTGTTTGAGTCATTTAACAAACAGTACCTGAGAAGTGGTGTTAACAACTTAATGACAGAAAGGTATAAGACCTGCTTGTGACAGACCTACTTACACCTGCTTTGAGATCTACACTTCTCAGAGAAGAAACATCAGCTTTTTGTTCATCTCTTCAAAAAATATTCATTGCTTGTTTGCTGTGAAGAAGTTCTGTTCTAGGTGTTGGGGACACAGCAAGGAGGGAAACAGACTAAGCATCTTCTATTCTCAGCTTACATTTAGAACACACAAGTAAAAGACAACAAAAAGATACTGCCCAATTAATCACAATTGGCATGTAGGAAATTGAAAATATGTTGGTATAGAATGAAAGCAGTCATGACAGGACAAATACTGCAAATTCATGAGAAGTATCTAAAAGAGCCAGACACTCAGAAGCAGAGAATGGCAATTGCCAGGAATGGGAACATGGGGAACTGCTACTTAACAGGTATTAAACTTCAGTTACCTAAGATGAGGATGTCCTAGAGCACGGTCACACAACATTGTCCCAGTTGTAAACTATATTGTACGGCACACTTAGATGTTGGCTAAGAGAGCAGAGCTCTGGGTGGAGGTTACCTCTGAGATGCAAAGGCACAACCATCCACCAATTCCAAGTGAGCTCTACATTTTCCTTCCCCTTGGCATGGGGCAGCAGAATAGGGCACTGATCAACTGACCCAATCCTATATGAGGACCTCAGACAACACTCAGGGAGAGAACAGGGCAACTGGAGTGTCGACATTGAGGCCCAGAGGCCACAGGAACCCCTGCCCCATGGCCTATACCCAGCGGAGACCAGAAGGCTGATCATGTTTCCCACTTGCCAAGGAGAGGAGGGCCACAGCTTGGCTCGAACATAGCACAATCTGGATAAAGGAGCCTCTGGTACTGGGGAGATACCTCAAAACCCACAGGCCCTGAAAGCTGGGAGGAGAAATCATGACTGGCTGGATTGCGACTGCAGATCTTGGAAGGAACTCAATACAGAATTTCTTTGATTCAATTCTCTTTTGATTTTTCATTTTTTTCTTTCTTCTTTTTTTTTTCTTTCCTTCTTTTTGGGGTTTTGGGAAGCTTTGGGGGGGTTGTTTGTTTGTTTTTTTATTTTCCTTTCACTGTTTCACTCTTCTTGTTATTTTCTATATTTTGCTTTTTTATTTATTCTTTTTGTATCTGCTCTCTAACACTATTAATTTCCTTTAGTTCTTAATAGGACCCCTGTCTTTTATTTTCATATCCCATTAATTTCTGAAAAATTTTTATATTATTCAGTTCCCCTTAACTGCTTTTACTAGTATAACTATTTAGCTAGTATAACTAGTGATGAGCTTTATGATGCTCTAGATACCTAGTTAACTCTATGCTATTGATTACTATCCTATGTTTAGCAGAGATAAAGTTGTTCCATTTAGTAGACATTTACTATAGATCAACAGTAGGTCAAAATTGGTTTCTCTTTATGTTCATACAGTATAGATTTATTTTCTATGGTGTAAAATAGTACATGATTGGTCCTTAAGGTTTATCAATATTCAGTTTGTCTTAGATGCTATAACTGGTGGTGATTTTATTACTCTAGTCAAAATGACACAACTATCGCTATGAACTGGTTTTCTTGAGATGCCAATATCTGGATTGTCTTGGGGTTGCTGAAAATACTGTGGCCCATTCATAGACAACTTGATATTGTGCCAAATATTCTGCTACCTTTCACCGTAAGCAAACAGAGGTGGCTGTATCTTGGGACAGAAGCAAAGGCTAAGGAGACATTAACCAAAAAGGTCGTCATACTAGAAGCAAAGCTTTCTACAATCATCAACCCATGAGCCTTAAACAGAACAAACAGAAAGTAGAGACATGAGAAGACAAGCCTCACACAATGCCTCCCAAAACTCCCAACTTTCCCACAGCTGATCCATGAAGCATCAAGATGGAGGAAAGGAAAAGCCACGCACCCCAATTATTCAAAATGAAGATAACAAAACAGATCAACAGGGCTTGCAAGCCCACAGATGATAAAAGCATAAAGATATTGGGTTAACTAAACTAAATCATCACTAAGTCTACAGAAGACAGCCGAGCTAATGAAAAGCCAGCAGAGCTCAACAAAATGATAGAAAAAAGGAATGACTATCAGAGAAAAGAATTAGTTCACAAAAAGCTGCCAAATAAAAATTTAAGAGATTAAAAATATCATCAAAAGTATAGGCAGCAAATGTAACCAGCCTGAGGACAGTGTCAGAATTAGAAAAATAGGACTGCTAGTGGCCCATTAATGACCCCTAAGAAATAGCAAGAAAAATGACAAATGGCTCCAACATCTCCTAGATGACACAAAGACTAATTGGATAGAGGTGGAGGGAGCAGAAGGGGAAAGGGACGAAAAAAGGGATGACGATGTATCACGCGCAGGCTCCAACTCCTCACAAAGAAGGTAAACACTGCGTTCCGCAAACCTGTTTTAATAAAAAGAGAGAACTTGTGTTAATTGTTCTCACTTCAATGGGAAAATTCTTTAAGTTTCAGTAAATAAGTAACAAAGGGTGAGTGCCAGGTTATGGGGCACAAAGTGAGATGACAGAAGTCCTGGAAGGCCTCCCTAGGCAGGTGACAACTGAGCCGAGGTTCAAAGAGAAGGACACAGTGTGCAGACAGCCCCAGAGGTCTGGTAGAAAGCAGAAGCTGCTCCAAGGTACGTGCACAGAACAGCAGAGAGCTAAGCAAAACCAACTGCCCCGGCTCCCAAGGGTGAGAGGGAAGAGCCCCAAGTGCCCCGTCTACACGGCCACAGGGAGGAGCTGTTCCCGAAAGATGTTACTAGCAGGCCCTTTTGTCAAGGGGTGCAGGCAACCCAGGTAACCACGGGAAGGGCGCAGAGAGTTAACACCCTCACCTCTGTCTGATCTGCCAGTGCTTTCCACCTGCCACTTCCACCAGGAAGGAACTGTCCTCGCATCAGTCCCCCTGACACAGAACAAAGCAAGAAGGGAGGCAAATGGGTCTGGAAGGGCAGAAGAAAGGTGGCAGGCCAAACTGCAAGATAAAAGCTGGTAAGGGGAACTAGCTTTGCTTGTCGAGGGAAGACAAGTGCTGGAGCCTTGTGGACAAGGTGGAGGGCGAGGGAGGAGAGGAAGACCAGACCAGGTCAGGCAAGGCCTTGGAGGCCACAGCGAAGGGCTGCATTCCACTGTGCTGACTGGGAAGGCTGAGGTGTAAAACCTGGCCCAGCCCTCACCCTCAGAAAGGCTGTCAGGACCACTGTGTGGAGAGTGCACCACAGGAGAAGTAGGGGTACCACGACTCGCCCCAGAGGGCAAGTATGCAGAGAAACGAGGCTTCTGCTGGTCTTGACCTTGTCTGTTCTCGCTCACTGGCTCAACACAGTGACAGAAAGGGCTCGGGATAGCTTCTAGGCCATTATAACGTGACTCTCAGTGTGCATAGTCCCTGGAATTTGGCAGGACTCCTGCTTCTAGCACAGGGGAGGGGAAGAAAAATGTACATGACCTCATGAACTTAGAGGGAAGAGCAACCAATAGCAGAGGGTCTTCTGGCTCCCCAGCAGTGGCCCTGGTAACCCTCACTATGAGTCCTCTGTGACATCACAACAGGGGGTGGCTGAGCAGCGTGTATATTGCTGTCCTCCCTTGCAGCTCAGTAGGTGCTGGTGATTCCTGTCTGGCTGCCTCACCACCCTGGCTTCATGGGTGCCCTGTGAGCCCCCCTCTGACTGCTGACTGTGACATGCCAACCAGATTTGAGTAAGAACCACTCAGCAGATCTGGAAGGCAGGGTTCTGGGCCTGAGAGGGACTGGCACATAGGCCCGCACACCGAGTCAGGAGTGACGGCCACGGCAGATGTGAGGGGCACCAGCCCACAGGCTTGCATCCTGGATGGAAAGGGAAAGGAGGAAGTGTGCCCGCTCCTGGAGCACTTGTCTCCCTCACCTTGGCACCTCAGTCCCCAGTTTTTCCACCTTCCAGCATGGACTCACTGGTGACCCTAGGTGCTTCCAGGCCTTCACCTTGAATTGTGCTCCCTCTTATCAACAGTGCTCATCTTCTTACACTCAGTAGCTACTGGGTCCTCTGGCATGCAAGCAGTCCTCATGGACTCCCCCACCTCTGATCCTGCAGGCTGATGTAATCAGTCCTCTTGCATGAGTAGACATGTACTCCCTTTCAATTGTCCCCTTAGAGAACTCAATACAGCCTGCATCCCCTTTCTCAATAGGTGCCAGAGGCCCTGCTGGTCCTCAACTCTGTAGCATGTCCTCTGTGCTTGGGACTCTATAGACTGTCACTTTCCCTGACCTAGCCTCTATTTCATCAGGTCACCCTCCAGTTTGGCCCAGAAGGCTGCTTAGGAAGCTTCTAGATGACCTCTTCCCAGTAACCTTGACTGCAAGTTAGACCTGTTTTCCTCCAGGTCTTCAACAGAATGCCCCCTCTCCAGCTACTCCACGGAGATAAAACTAGAATACCTAAATGACATCCTGCCTCTGGCATCCTCCTTTCTGTCTTCTGCCTCCAAAAGTCTCCTCAGGCTTTCATCTTCTGACCTTCAATCCTAACACTGGACATTAATGGGAAATAAATATTCTACACATTATGGGAAAGATTAATAATCTTCCAGGGTAATCTTCACTATATAAATGGAAATTTTTTAAAAATAAAATCCTCTTTCCCTACAAAGACTCCCTTTTAAGCCTGTCTGCAGAACTGCATTTTTTTCTTGTCAGAAGCTAAATCATAACTCTTCTGTTATCTCCTCCTAGAGAAAAAATATATTCACGAAAAGAGAACAGCATGGTAAATTTTTCCAACCCGTAGAAAATCACAGGCATTAGCAAGCTCTCTGAATGCTCTGGGAGGCAGAAGACCATAGCTTGTGAAATCTACACAGCAGAGGCAGAGGGCAAAGAGCAGGCTGAAAAAATATTAAGGTAGAACTTAACAGAATTGGCAGATGGATCCATTAGATTCAGAGGAGGTGGGGGGCAGATAATCAAGGGAACCAGGAATGACTCCCAAGTGATATAGGCAGATGGTGGTCCATTTCTCCGGAACAGGGAGTCCTGGAGCAATAAACAGGCTTAATGTGGAAAAAGCAAGGATGCTGCTTTGGACCTTGTAGAATTGAAATCCCAATGAGATGTCCTAGTGGTAATATCAAGAAGGTTGCTGAGAAGGTGTGAGATGAAGACAACAATTTGGGGCCAGAAAGCACACACACAACGCAGCAGGGCTGTGAGCCTCCCCACCCAGCCCCAAGCTCTCAGGTGAAGCACAGCACTTAAGATCCAGACAGAAGCACCAAAAACCCATCTTGAATTGAGCAGTCACCACAGATGAGAAACGAAATGTGATGTTGGAACAAGGTCCTCATTACTGTTCAAGCTTTTATTGCAGAGAAAAGTTACAAGCAGTCATGAAAACTTCCAGTAAAGCAGGAGACCAACAAGAAATAGGGCTCTGACTTTGACTCTGGACCATATGATTTTTCTATCAATAAAGGGGTGTGATATTCAGACTATTCAGCCTGAAAGTCTCCTGGAAGGTCAGCTGCCCAACTCTTCAAAGTGACCTGTGGCTTTGGTTTTGGCCACACATACTTCTATATTTTGTTTGGTAGGAAAAGGAAAAAAATATACAAGCCTCTTCGGGGAAAGGGTGGAGAAGGAACGCGGGAAGTGAAATACTATTAGTCAAGGAAATAGGATTCCCAGTGAAACAGCCCCACCTGCTGAAACAAATTTCCATCTGGGTTAGGGAGAAGAAAGCTGCTTTCTTTTATTCAACAACTGTAACCTCCTTGCTCCCCCTGGAGTTCAAAGATATGAACAACATGTCTGTAAAATTCCATAGTTGCCACCTCATTTTTTACAGCCCTTTCCTTGGTCACTAAGTATTAAAGTAGAAGGATAAAATAAAAGCAAGACATTAAAGTTGCTCTAGCATGTGGCACATCTAAAACAGAAAGCCCAGGATTGGGAGAGGAGCTGCTTTATAAGCAAAGCTGGAGCTATGGTACTGATCGAATTAGTCAGACTGGCTTTCTGGGATGGGGAGAAGACACTGCTGCACTATTTTTCACTGATCTATTTGCATACACAGTTAGTTGATTATTCTGAGATGAACAGCTTCTTTAGGTTGGCATTCCTCCTCACAGCCCTGGAGAGTCTCATTCTAGAGGATAAGGTCTGGGGCTCATTCCAGTCCTCAGAATTTGAGCTGGAACATCACCGTTGCCAGGCAACTTTGTTCTCTAGATATAGCACACACAAAAGATACAGCACCTCATAGTTCTAATGAATCTACTCCGGCAGCAATCACAGTACAACACTATGTCTACCTAGTTTATTGCAAGTAGGAATTAAGGAAGCCAGCTGCTAAATTAAGGAAACAAGTCCAGGAACTGAGGACAATAACCTCTAATAAAGCTGGGCTCATGTGGCCATTTTTCAAGGTTTCAGTATAGTACTTTCAAAGTTGCCCTGAGACTAACTTTAGGAAGCTTCATTTCAGCCTAATGATTTTACCACAGAACAGACTGATAACATTTGGACAAGAGGGGTAATGTCTCAGACCTGAGGGTTAGTGTTTTATAAGTATACAGCCAGAAGGCAAATTTCTCTAGCTTTCAAGATTATTGTTGTGTAAGGACTAGGGAGTTAGCTCAGTAGAAAAAGCACTTGCCTCCAAGTGCAAGGTCCTGAGTTAATCCCCAGTACTGCAAAAAAAAAAAAAAAAAAAAAAAAAAAAAAAAAAAAAAAAAAAAAAAAAAAAAAAAAAAAAAAAAAAAAAAAAAAAAAAAAAAAAAAAAAAAAAAAAAAAAGGATTATTGTTGCAATAATTAACTATTCTTTTAGCATAACACTGACTCAGAATGTTGAACAAAGAACATAAATTCCTCTGGTTTTCCACATACTTTGAAAAAGTACATTATGACAAAGACCAAAATGAGCAAAAAGGAATTTTAAAGGTGGTTTATCCACATCAGTATATGATAAATGTGGTGGCTCAGTGGGACAAAGAAGGACTGTTAACAAAGGGTGCTAAGACCAGTGAAAGGCCATGTGGAAGACACAGGAAAATTAGAGCTATATTTTAGTCTATACAAAAGAGCAAATCCCAAATGTACCAGAGGTCTATGTGTAAAAAATAAAACCTTACAAATGTAAGAAAACATACTTCTGCAATCTCAGTGTAGAGATCAAGACTTAATGCTGAACAAAGAAATATACAACTCAGCAAAGGCCAAGACCAACTGACAGAAGGAGGACATGTCTGCATCCGACACCTCTCTGAAATGGAAAGAGCCAGCCTGGCATGAGGGTGGTGCCTGCTGCCAGGCCACGGTCCTGAGCTTGAGGTCAGCTCAGGCTACAGAGCCAGACCCTGTCTTTAAAAACCAAAAGTAGTAAAGAGCTCTTAAATGCCAATGGAGGAAATGACCAAAAAGTCGAACATAAATAGAAAACTCAAAAATATATCCTTAAGGATAGGGGAAAAGTTACAAGAGGTACATGTATGTAAACAAAAACAATTTCTTACTATGAGGTTAACAAAACTTTTTAAAATACATTCTGCTGGAAAAGCTGGGAGAGTTTCATGTATTGATTGTAGGAATAAACAAACACTGAGGTTAACTTTTCTGGAAGGAGATATAACAACATTTAATAAAGCAAAATCAATGGCTTAGTCTCTTATATAGATTGAATGGGTACAGGGCAGAAAATACTGACAAACAAGATAGTAGCAATAGCAAAGACAATAAAATTCTTCTCTTTCACTAGAGTTTAAAATAACTCTCTTAACCAGGCGTGGTGGTGCACACAAGTAATCCTAGCACTTGGGAGTCTGAGGTAGGAGGATCAGTGCGAGTTCAAGACCAGCCTGGGCTACAATAATGAGCTTAAGGCCATCCTGAACTGCATAGTGAGACCCTGTCTCAAAGAGGTAAATAAATAAATTAATTAATTAACTCTTAAAACTGCATTATGGTTGGGGATATAGTTCAGTGGCCCAGCACCTACCTTGCAATCCTGAGGTCATGAGTCTGATTCTCAGTAAAAACAAACAAACCTTACATTATGCTTCACATATCAAAAAAAATTATCATATTAGCTGAGATTTGAGGTAATTCAAAATGGAGTAAATAGTAACGAATGTACTTAATTATATTAGACGTAAACGGTATGGCCACATAAAGGAGGGAGGCAAGAGCTACCTCAGATATTTTAACTCCCAGAAAAAGAAGTAAACTCTAAAAGAGAATTGTATGTGTGCATGCATGGGTTTAACACACACACACACACACACACACATCACACACACACACACACACCTCAGTTTTATCTTCTGAGAAGGCCTGGAAGCAATGAACACATAGTTCCAACATCTTGACTTCAAAACACCATTTTCCAATACATAAAACCTATGTCACTAGAAAAACAGCTGATTCCAGCCCTGGAACAGGAAAAATGATACCTAACGAAAAAGCTCAACAAATGGTAAAGATATGCTCAAAGAACATCAGTACTAACTACAGGAGCTCCCAATAGCTAAGGTAGAAACCCTGGCACAACATACTTATGATACAATGAATTATGACCAAGAATCCACATAAAAAAATAAATAAATCAGCATTCCAACTAATAAATGAGGGAATAATGAAAATCATCATTAGGCAAATACCTTAAACTATCAAAGGATGATAATATAAATGGACCAAAGTAGTATGGAAAAAAGGGCATTTCTATAGTCTCAAAGTATGCCTCTTCAAAAATATGCATTACAAAGATAAATTATATGAAATGTAGAAACCTGGTATACTCCATTTTAATAAAGTGATCAAAATAAATCCCACCAAGAAGGCCTACTGAAGTCAGGTACACTCTGATGTCACACACTGAGAAGAGTTTATTTGTGGGATTCTTACAAAAATGCATCAGCTCTAATCACAAAGAATAGAGGACAAACTCAACAAAATAACTGACCAGTATCCTCGAAAAACATCAAGGTCATAACAGACAAGAAAAAGTCAGAAAATATAAACATGGCACAGAATATACTGTAGGATCCTATTTAGAGCATGGACTAGAAGGACCATTAAAATTCAGAAAAACGCTAAATTTGGGGAAACCGGAAAAATTGGGAAACAAATTTAAGACTTAAAATTTACGTAAAATATATACATTAGCTAATACTATACTATCACTATTAATTTCCTTATTGTTGAATAAACTTTAACAAAAGAAAGCTTGAACTAAAGGTGTATGGGAATTCTACATGATTTTTCAAATCTTTTCTGTAAATGTATATGTATTTCAAAATAAAGTCATTCCACAAACGGACATTTTCATATGGCATATTTAGGAAGGGGGTGATGTGGAATGCCTTTTTTCATCTGAAACAGGTTCTCACTATGCATCTCAGGCTGGCCTTGAGCTCACTTGCCAGCCTGGGCTGGTCTCAAGCTGACAGTGACGAAGCTGGGGAGATAGCTCAGCAGCATAAGCACCTGCCTGGCAAGTGCAAGGTCCCAAGTTTGATTTCTGGTACTGCCAAAAATACATAAATGAAATCAACTATCAATCCTCCTGCCTCAGCCTCCTGAGTGCTGGGATACACCCAGCAGCCCTCTTATTACTGCAAATACTGATGTGAAAATTTTGTAGGAAGAATGTTAGACACTAAAAAAAGATAGTGGAATAGTAACTTAAAAAAATTATAAAACAAAATATAGCCCATTTGTTTGTTAAGCAGTCTGGGAGAATGTGAATAATTATATACTATGCATGTTCTTATTTTCAGACATAACCAGAACTCTGAGGTCACTGAGTAGTACTGAATGCACTCTATGTGATTGGACTTGCAGTATCCTGCTCAGCTTGCAGAACTATATTGGACATTTTTCATGTACCACAGATAAGAAGTTTGAGTCCTTTTGGCTTCACCTCTTATAGTTAACTCCTTTACAGTAACAATTTAGCAGCACAAAGGAAGCCAATGACTAAATGTTTCCCTTTGTTTCTGAACCCAGTAGCTCTGAGACAAATCCAAAATAACACCCCATCAGGCCAGAGACTTAACTCAACGCCACATCACCTCCCCGGCAAATGCAAAGTCCTGAATTCAACTCCCAGTACCAGAAAAAAAGGAAAATAACAGTCCATCAATAGTGAGTGCCCCTCATGTATAGGAATAGACTGTGGAGGACCACCTGAATAGCCCTCCTTGAAAGAAAAGTGATTGATTTAGTCCATTTTGGATGAGCCTGACCCTATTTCCTCATTAATATGTACAGAGTTGGCTAGGACTTCTCTTTATCCTTTCAATTGGCCTTAAGCAGTGTATATTGGTCCAGCTGAGGTGCTGGTGGTAGTCCTTGAAGTGGCACACGTGTTTCCCTGGTAACCTACACCTGTTGCTCTTTACTGTGTGCCAAGTGGAGAAAGGATGAAGAGCCAGTGCTCTGCATTGCCAGCTGGGGTCGAGCCTTGAGATAAGAGGCTGTGACTTCCTGGGGCTTGGAAGATTTCATCAGAACTGAAGCACCAGACCCCAAAACATTAGATCCTATCTCACTAACATAATGCAGATTACTTTCTCTGCATATCCTCTCTGCATATGGCAGAGATAGGCATAGGCCACCTACCGAGTTCAGCTCACAGTACTCACCTACTTCCCACAACAACTCTCAGTCATTCCTCCTTAAGCCACTCCTCCTCCACTGAATAAAACCTGGGTATGGTCCTGGCTCAGCCTCTTCATTCCAGAAAGCTATCTTCATGGTTGGACTTAGAGCTCCTTGGCTCCCCAATAATTATAAATATGCTTTAGTGTCTTTATTTTCACCATGGGTTGCACTGGAAGTGGTAGATTAGAATTAACTTGGTGGGATTCCAATAATGTATCTTTGGGATTACAAATACTGACTTCTTGGACTGAGATGAGAACCTGGAGGGGACTCCTACAACAGACAACTCCATTCTACACTGCCATACTTTCCTTCCTCTCCCTCTGTTCCACCCGATTCCTTGCTCTAGTACAGTGGGATCATTTCCAATTACCTGCTAGTAGACAGCCTTTAAAGGGCTTAGGCTCTGCTTTGGGAATGGGGAGGTTATAGGAGATGACAACAGAGATTCAAACTGATTTTTTAAAAAAAATATAGGCTTGCCCTTCAGGACAAGTGAGGAACAAACACAAAATAGATTCTAGTCAGAGGGAACACACCATTAAGTTTACACAATGCTCATAAAAACACCTACAAATGACAATTTTACTCCACTGAACAGTCTAATCCAAAGGGGCAGACAAACAGGGTAACACCCAAAGGAATCATGGAATGAACCAAGGGAGTACCCACATCCCTGGAGAGAGAATTGGGGAATCATGACAGGGATTGGGGGTGACTGTTGAAGGACTCTGTCCTCAGCTCAAGTCAGCAATGAAGATGAAAAGTGAAAGCATTCTGGAGAAAGAAAAGGAGGTGGTTTAGACCTGCTTATGTCAAAGGCAAGTTCTACTTTTTTTTTTTTTAAAGATTCTTCCCAGGTGAAATACCAGACAGGAAGTATCTGAAAGGCCTACCAGATACACAATCAAAACCTCTTCTTGTCTATAAAAGTAACTCCAATCATGCTGTTGGACTGAACAAAATAGAATCATGTTATCTCAGACTTTGCATAAAAAACTTTCGTTGTACCTTTTTTCTCCCCATCTACCCAACTGGTTTTAGATTGCTGCAGCGTGTGTGTGTGTGTGTGTGTGTGTGTGTGTGTGTGTGTGTGTGTGTGACTGAGGGTGGAATCTAAGGCCTTGTGCATGCTAGGCAAGTGTTCTACCATGGGAGCTATACCCTATTCACCCACATACTTTAATTCTCATTTTTGAAGACTAAAAATAGCAGACACAAAGATAGAAAAAGTTACAAGTAAGAGTACATATAGTACAGAATTTCAAAACCAGAAAAACGTAACAACGGTTATTATATAATTTCATTATCACATCAGTTTAGATTAATAGATATAGGTATATGAGATTGATCAAAACAATTAAACATTAACACTTTCCATAAACGTGTTTTTTTTTTTTTTTTTTTTTTTAACAGTTGACACACTGCATATTGTCCTTACAATAGTTATACAGAGCACAGGGTGTGGGCATGACACACCTTCCAACTGATATTGGCAAGGAAAGAAAAAAAATTCTTCTTTTGAACTAAGAGGAAGCACATGCATACACAGTCCAATGATCCACAATTGCAGTGGGCCACCAGTGAAGCTGGCAACGTTGGAGGTTATTGATCCAAGCCTCCTACAGCTCATCACACCAATCTAGCTCTCTGTTTCATGCCTCGTAATTAAGCTTTTCCACTGGGTGATCAAGGGCAAGTTAAAGCAAGATCTGTATAACAAAATATTCATCTTTTATATCTTCTAAGGTCAGATCCCCTCAGGATTAACTTTGGAACCATGTACAGTGCTTTGTAGAACTGTTGTCAGTGTCAGCCTTCGGGACGAGTCATGGCCATTGCTCGGCCAGTTTGCTTTCTGTGAAAGCCTGAGAGAATGTTTTGCTCTGGGTGACTTCTTAGACACACTATAGTTCATTTATCCCTTTCCTCTGAGGTCCCATAATCAGCTTGACCAGAAAATTTAGGACACCTCTGAGTTAAAGGATATTACAGCACAGGCTCTCTTATGTCCTGAATCCTTACTGACCTTGAAGGGCCAGGGCCAAAATATTGGCTATCCTCATAGTCCTTCTTTTTCCTCCAATTTTTGGTTTAACTTACATTCTCAATCCTCCAGCAGAAAAGCTTCATGATACTATTACTCTATAACATAGGTAACTGAGCTTATCATCACTGGCTTTCTGAATATCAAACAACTTTTTTTAAAATTCAAAATATTTATTTTAAATTTAACAATGGTTAAATTTTCATCATCGGATCAGTTCAGACTAATAGATATAGGTATATAAGATTGCTCAAACAATTATCACTTTCAATAAACATTACTTTTTTTTTTTTTTTAACAGTTGACACATTGCATATTGTCCTCACAATAGTTATACAGAGCACAGGGTGTGGGCATGACACACCTTCCAATTGATGTTCTTAAGAAAAAAATTTAGAGTTCTTATATTAGGAAGACTATATGATATTTACACATGTAGGTCTGGTTTATTTCACTGAGTATATGTTCAATATACATTGATTTATATACAAAGTCTTCCAGCTTATCGTTCTTTATAGCTGAGTAACATTCCATTGTACAAAAATACCACATTTTCTTCAACCATTCTTCAAATGATGAGCATTTTGGTTGTTTCCAGGATTTGGCTATTACAAATTGGGCTGCTATAAACATAGGTGCACAGATATC
This sequence comes from Myocastor coypus, assembly GCA_004027025.1. Taxonomy (NCBI): domain Eukaryota; kingdom Metazoa; phylum Chordata; class Mammalia; order Rodentia; family Myocastoridae; genus Myocastor; species Myocastor coypus. The sequence goes on from PVJA010006146.1 coordinate 55,049, forward strand.
ACTATGGTATGATGTCTTCAGTTCTTCTGGGAAAATTCCCAGTAGGAGGATAGCTGGATTGAATGGGATTTCCAGTTCTAGTTTTTTTTAAGGATCCTCCACACTGTTTTCCATAATGGTTGCACCAATCTACATTCTCACCAACAGTGGAGAAGGGTGCCTCTTTCTCCACAGCCTCTCCAGCATTTGTTGCTGATTGATTTCTTTATGATAGCCATTCTTTCTGGGGTGAGATGGTATCTAAGTGTTGTTTTGATTTGCATTTCACAAGTGGCTAGCGATGTGGAGCATTTCTTCATGCATTTATAGGCTTGCTGAATTTCTTTCTCTGAGAATTGTGTGTTCATCTCAAAAGCCCATTTCTGGATTGGGTCTTTGGATTTTGGAACCCTAATGGTTTTTAGTTCTTTGTATATTCTAAGTAGAAGAAGACCTTTGTCTGAGTACTTTTAAGTTAAAATCTTTTCAAAATTTGTGGGTTGTCTTTTTACTCTGTTGGTAATTTCCTTTGATGTGCAAACGCTTCTTAGCCAGAGGAGGTCCCATTTGTTGCACATACTTTCTTTATGTCAATGCTTTTTTTTTGTTCTTTTGGTTTTTTAAGATCTCAATATTTCCCTTAAGAAGAAGATGCAGCTGAGTATGCTGGAGCATAACTGTAATCCCAGAACCTGGGAGACTGAAGCAGCAAGATCACTAAGAATTCGAGACCTGCCTGGGCTACGTAGTGAGTCTAGGCCGGCCTGAGTTACATAGCAAGACTTTGTTCCAAAGAAATAAAGATGTGAGGAGGAGGTTGGGAAGGACAGGAAGATGGAAGAGGGGGAGAGGACCAGGACAGGGAAGAGGGGAAGGAGAGAGAGAAGGAGGATAAAGGGGGAAGAGGAGGGGAGAAGGAAGAGGGGAAGGGGGATGAGGGGAAAAGGGGAGGGGAGGATGGGGAGGACAAGGAGGACAAGGATGATGATGAGGTGGAAGTGAGAGGAGAAGGGGAGAAGAAGAGGAGGAAGAGGATGGGGAAGAGGGGGAAAGGGAGAAAGAGAGGAGAGAGGAGAGAGGAGAGAGGAAAGAGGAGAAGGAAATGGGGAGGAGGAGAATGGGGAGGAGGGAGAGGAGTGGAGGGGAGGAAAAAGGGGAGGGGAATTAGTTTAAATTTTCACTAAAATGAGAATTTATCAGTTGAAGCTATCAGTTATGAAAGCTTAAGGGAGTGAAATGACAGGAAAACACAGGTTTGGCTGCTAAACCCTACTAATAAAAACAGTTGATGGTGACAATGAAAGACAAATACAAGGCATAGCTTCAAGATTCAGCTAAAAATTTCAACTTATTTGTTTCTTCAACCCGGTACTTCAATCCAAAAAGGGCCCCAATTTAGCAGTTAAATTATTTCCTACTATAAAAGGTTTCTCTTAATATTTATTTTTTTCAAAATACCACCAAAATAATAGGATTTTTTTAATTTTTAAGAATAAGTGTATAATAACAAGAGTATTTCTGTTTCAGGCAATTTACTATAGTGGATAATCTCAGAAAAACTTCCCTGACAGATGCCTGAAAGCCTAAATGAATTTTTAAAAATCTATTTAACCTCATGACCAGGCATCTGAAAACTCTCTCAGAGACCAAAACTGAAGCAAAAACTGGAATCTGTGAGGTAGCCAAGTCCAACAGCAGACCCCTAACATTAGAGCCTGGGACACAACTGGCGGACAGGAAGCTGCAGTCTCTTGGTCTTCATGCAATAGAAGCAGTGAAGGAAGAACATAGGTCCCACAGTGAAAGGTCAGAGCAGACCCAGCCACAACTTACTCTGTAATAAAAAAAAAAAAAAGCTAGAATGGTGCACATGTACAACTAACCCAGCATTCTAGGAGGCTGAGGCAGGAAAATCAAAAGTTTAAGCCCAGCCAGGACAACTCAGTGACTTAGAAGGCACAGTCTCAAAAAGAGAAAAATTAGGGGCTGGGGAGAGATAGCTCAGTAGAATATGTGCTTGCCTGGCAAGCACAAGGGCCTGAGTTAAATCCCCAGTTCCACACCAAAAAAAGAAAGAAAGAAAGAAAAAAAAAAAGGCTGAGTATATTATACAAGTGAATGCAAGGGCTCTGAGTTTGTGAGTTTGACCCCTAGTACAGAGACAGAGACAGCCAGCTTTATCTATGCCACGAAGGCAAATACTAGAAAACATCTGTCTATTTCACTATGGCTCTGGAAGAAGAAAATATATTGCTATTATACTTAGGCCTGAAAAACTGTAAGGTAAAAACTTAAGGCCAGGGTGCCAATGATTTATGTAATAAATATGAACTTCAGATCAAAAGTTAAAAGTCTATAAAAGAAATATACATAAATGACGCAAAGCAAAATACAGACTATCCTATTAGACTCACATGACTATAACACAGAAATGAAGGCTACATTTAAAAATGAAAAGGTAGTACTAAAAGGATGTACAAGAAGACTTAAGTGGAGTGTCTAGAAATTCAAAACATATCACTGAATTCGGAAACCCAAAAGAGGGCCCAGGATATAGCTCAGTGGCACAGTGCCTACCCAACAAGCACAAGGTCCTAAGTTTGATTCCAGGTATTGGAGGGGGTGGGGGGGGAGAAGAGCAGCCAAGCCAGCCAATACAGATTAAACAGAAGATGAGATGTGTTTAAAGAAAGAAAGAATAAATGTAAAGACAGATCTGGAGAAATTATTCAGAATGAAGGAAACAGTAACATGGAGAAGAAAATGCAAAAGAAAAGTTGGAAGAAGCAGAGGTTGAAGACAGAGGAAGGATGTTTAACATGCTATACTAATGAAGACAATAGAGAACACATGGAAGAATTAAATACAATAGCTAAAAAAATTAAAAACCAGTAAAAGACAAAATTTCTCAGATTCAAAAACCTTGAAGAATCCTAAAAACCTTAAAAATATTTACACCTAAACATTGCAGAACAAGAAAGAGCAGATCCCATGAGCAACCAGAGGAAATGTGACAGAATTTCTAGAAACTAGTTTATATCTGTTTTCAGAACTTCAGAGGAGCTGCTGCCAGAAGAAATGAGTCCTTTAGCTGCAAGAGCTAAAGGTGAACAAAATAGATGAAAAATGGTAGGAAAATCTGAAGTAATGCTGATGCATAAGGCAACAGCAATCATAACCCCAGAGTGAGGAATTAAAATATGCCAAACAAAAATAATAGCACAGACCTCTGGAAGTAAACATAGTGACTAACTTTACATTTTTTAAAAGTTAAACATGCTTATTAAAATGTGTCAAACAACAACAAAATAATTAAAATAGCATCATTTTCAATGGGGTAAAAAAAAAAAAATAGTCACAAAGAATAAACGCAAAACTGAAAAACTCTCCATTAGCCAAAAGGAAAGAGAAATATACAAAAGAACACTTATGAACCACAACACAGGATGATGGAAATAACCCCAAATACATAAATGACAACAAAAAATGTCAACACATTTTTTTTTTTTTTTTTTTTTTTTTTTTTGGTGGTACCAGGGATGGAACTCAGGACCTTGTACTTGCCAGGTAAGCACTTATTCCACTGAGCTATCTCCCCAATCCCCAAAACATCAACACTCTTCACAACTTTCAAAAAAGAAAATGCTTGTCATTGTAAGATTCACACACCATATTTTTTTTTTAATAAATAAAGTACTATCTGATCACACTATGGTCATTTACATGTTTACAATTTACATACTGCTATGGCTATTTATAAGTTTCAACAACAAAGTGAATGCTTAAATAATTCCTTCTGAGTTTTTTCTTTAATTACCACGAATCTTTCTATGTTTATCCAGGGAAGAGCTGTAAAAGCTATAAATGTTCTGACACTTTCATGGGAATCATAGAAGTCAAAGGTTTACCATACTTTTTCTTGGTTTCTTTTCTCGTTGCTGAGAAGACAAAATACCCAATATCCAAAATTAAAGCAGGAAAGGTTCATTCTGGCTCCCAGTCTGTAGAGGGTGCAGTCCATGGCTAGCTGCAAGACAGGGGGCCTGGTGAGGGGCATCACAGAGCAGAAACAGTTTGTGGCAGGCAAGAGGCACCATAAACCAAAAGCAGCAAGTGACCACAATAGTCCCCTTTCTGTCCTTTATATTCCATCCAGGCTACACCCCTTAGAACTGGTAGCACTTACACCCAGGGAGGGTCTTCCTACTATTCCCACTGCACCAGCGATCAGCAGACTAATTTAGTAACCATACACCCTCGATAAGCTTCATACACTCTAGATCCAGCCACCTCTGAAGACTCCCACAGAACTGCATGAAGCTTTAGGGTGTATGTACACACAAACTTTAACACTGGCACTCGCAGGCATGTGTATTTCTCACACAAGCTGACCTGTGAAATCCCGTCATTTCACATGTTCTTCCACATTTCCATTCACTCTTTATACTGTAGAAAAACTGGCAACAGTGACTGCTAGCCAGAGATGATCTATACCTCAAATTATTAGGTAATAAAACTTCCAGTTTGTTGATAGGATATATATATATATACATATATATATATATATATACACATATATATATATATATATATATGTGTATATATATATATATATGTATATATATATACACACATATATATACTACATACTGTATTGGGGATTGAACCTGGGTCCTTGTATATACACACATACACATACTGGGGATCAAACTCTGGAGGACCTTATGCTTACCAGGCAGGTGCTTATGCCACTGACATTTAGATGGGGAAATATCAGGACAGAGCTACTATAACACATCTTCAGAACATGACATGAGGCAAAATTTGTCTAGAATTATCCTCATTGACTGCACTCACCAAAGCATATTAGCTAGAAAGGAGTTAATGTATAATTACAGCATGTTAGTTTGGCAGGTTTCCCATGACTTTAGATTGCTTTGTCTCCAATAAAGGATTCCTGACTCAGAACAAAGTCTAATAAAGATTTCTCAGCCAGGTATAGTGGTGGCACATGTATGCTGTCAGCAGTTTGGAAGCTGAGGCAGGTAAGTCTGAGCCCAGCCTGGACAATTCAGCACTTAACTCTATCTTAGCTGTTAAAACAATTCTTTAGGGTTGGGGAGATAGCTCAGTGTTCCAAGCACCTGTCTGGCAGGCACAAGGACCCAGGTTCAATCCCCAATACAGTATGTACTATCACAGTGCCAGCCCATGAAACCGGGTGTTGTGGTGTATGTCTATAATACCAGTGCTAGGGAGGCTGAGACAGGAGGATCTCTGAGCCCAAGCTGCATAGCAAGACCCTGTAACAAATAAGTAAATAAATAAGTAAACAAACAAATCTCAAAATTTAAAACAGTTCTTTAAGAAAGGCTAAGGATGTAGCTCAGCACAAAGATCCTAAGCTCAATTCCAAATGCCACACTTAGGCACTGTTACTTCTTCTAGTGGTGCTTATTACAAAAGTCAGAACTCACCCCCAAAGGGAGAAAAACCACAAACACCCTAGCTGATCACTGTACACCAGACATTCTCTTCCAGGCAGTAGCAGCCATGAATCTCCAACAGATCAACACCTCTGGAGAGGTTAAGGAAGCACCTTGCATAATGCTAGAATCAGTTACCCAGGGCCACAGTGGTAAGGGAGAAACCTGGGGCTCACTGAAGGTCATCTCTGCTACTCTGTACAGATGTTCTCAAAGTCTTATATGAAATTACTGGTGTAAGGGAAGCTGGCCACTGTACTCAGTGGACCCTGGTGTTCTCCTACTAGTCCTATGCCTGGGATGCCCCTTAAAAAACTGTAAGGCTGAAACTGTGCACCACCAAAGGGACCTCACACAAGCACAGTCTGCTGTGAGGCTTTGGTACACCTTGGTCAGGTAAATGGAAACCTTCCTTATCGGAAGTGTTATGGTAGGGAAATGTCTGATATGCTCCTAAACTGGGAAACTCATACCATCTCTAGTAACAGATGCCCCAATTTTAGCTAGTGCTTTGCCAAAGCCTGGCTATGTACTCAGAAGGTTCATTGTTGCTACTGCACCCAATATGCTGGGGAGACAGAACAAAGCAAAGTCTAAATCTCAACTCAGCAAGCTGTCAGACACCCAAGCTTCTGTAGTCTAAGATGTGCCCACCCATTAGCTTCTCTGGAGTCTATCCAGGTTGGAACAGGGCTATGCAGACATCTGAGAACTTCACATCAGATCCTAGCCACCACATGCTACCAGCAGACAGGACCAAACATTGCAGTCTTAACAGGATGAGCACCTTTTTCTCAAAATCTTCGAAAACCTTATCCAACCTGAAACTCAGAGCCAGTTTTTTTGAGAAATTTTCATCATGGCTGGCTAAAGTACATACACATCAATGACTGCAGGGTCAGAGGTCTCACCCAGCTTCCCCTGGCCACATTCCTGGTGCCACATCAGGTACCTGGACTCATTCATTAGGTGTTTTTTTATAACACAGGGATAGCCAAAAATCTACAACGCCCTATCACAAAACTAGGAAGAGGCTCCTGGCTCCACCAAAACTTTATTTAGGACCATTTGTCATTTGATATCTCAGCTTTCACAGCTGAACTTTCACAGGTACAGGACTTAGAAGAGAACTACACAAGAGACGGTAAATATTTGACAGTTTTACCCACCTTGACAGGTAAAATGCACTAATTCTCTTCCACTTGAGTCACACAACCACTCCCTTAAGTGGCCCCAAATCACTATCAAACATTTGACAATTCCTGTATTTGGGGAATGACAGTGGCTAGGTGACCAAGGACTGGATTTTGAACACAACTGGATTTGTAACACAGACTACTGGCCACTATCTCCAGACTAATACTTCTAACACTAGTGAACTAATTCCTGTCCTTGGGTTACTCCCTGATAACTTAGGTCTGTTTTGATTTATCAATTTCCCCTTAGAGATTATAGAATTTAATGACAGACTGTAGGGATCCATTGGTCTTACTGCAAACGATTCAACCCTGGGGAGACAAGGTGGTAGGAATGAAATAGATAGAAGATGAATAGCTGGGCTAGGTGATCACCAGCCTGCCTGATGGGCCAGCTAATTCAGTGCACACAAAAACAATCCTATATTTATACTTCTGCAAAGTTTGTATCTCGTGACACAAGGCTGCCCAGAGACCAATAGCTGGCCTCAATCAGAGAGGATATTTTTCTCAGCACTGGGGTAGCCCTGCTCCAGGCAAGGAGGCCCAGTCTCACCTACACACACTTAACCAATTTCCTGGCCTTATTATGAGAAAATGAAAACCTGACCATTTAAAGTGAATTCAGAATTGCTGTCATTTTGCCTCATCTCTGCTTCATGAAGCCTAGAGGTAAAGCCTGAACACTACAGTTGAAAAAAGCAGGGCAGCTATACAATGCCAGCAGGCTCTGAAACTCTCACCCAAAGCTTTGGGATATTCAACTAACTTCCCATCAGATCAACAGTAGTATCTCATCAGTCACATGAGTATGGACTGTTTTAGGGAAAAATAAATTCTATCTGCAGAGTTTTCTATGTGAATTAAGACAGGTAATGTGGCTAGTGAGCCTATATCTGGAGCCACATGCTCACCGCTCTGGAGATGAAGTCTGTTCTCTGGCTCTATCAGGCCACTGCTGACTCACGGCTTTGAAGACTATAAACTCTGACCATGTTTCTCTTGATATTAGTTGAAGGGGCTCAAACTGGTGACTGACCAGCTTTAAATCCTGCTATGCAAGTATTGTGCTATCACAACTGAACAAATAATCCAAAAAAAAGTGAGAAAACATTTTATAAGTGTTCAAACTACCACCTGTGAAAGCTGATACATGACCATACTATAATCTGCAATGAAGTACAGACTGCATAGTCAGTAGTGAATCCTTTAGCTCAGGTCAAAGAATGAGAGTACAAGGGTGAAAATGAAAGTGGAAGAACTTCAGAGTTTCTTGTTACTATCAAATGTCAGCAATGCAACTAAAATTCAAGGATAACCACTTTGAATATTCTATCTGCACATGAGTAGAGAATGCCGCTGTGCTCACTTTGGCAGCACATAAACTAAGACTGGAGACTGCTATTCACTGCTAGCTGACCAATATCCTATGCTAACAGTGTTTTCAGGCCAAAGACTTGGCTTCTGTTTAACAATGTGAACAGCACATTTCACATTACAGATGTACAACACAGCATGGCTTCCAGTCACCCCACTCAAAGAAAACTTTGCAAAGTACAAAAAAGTCAATTGGCTGTGACATCTGGATCCTTACTTTCCATGTTTTTCATGAGCTGGCTAGTGTGAAAACTTGTTTATTCAGCTCTAATTCAATGAACTGTCTCCAGAATCATCCAGCATTTTATGACCCCATAAAATTCCCTAATTAAAGTAAAAAATACTAGGGACTTAAAAAGAAATAGGGTATAATCTCAGAATAAAGGACAACTCAAAAAATCATTGCAAAATGCATCACCCTGTTTTGTGTGCTGTAGTTTCTGACTTTACCCAAGGTCAGATATCAATTTACAGTTGGCATATCCTAGGATTAAAAATCAGCCTGTTTGCCAAAACCACTGAACATCTCAAAGTCATATAAAACACTGAACATATTTGGTTTCTCCAGCAATAAGGTATCAAAGCATTTATTGACAAAGGGCTTGAAAAAACTTATTTAAAAAATCATAACTCTTGACAAGTTTGTAATGTATCACCTCAAAAATTTATTCAAATGAAATCCACTTTTGTAAACATTAGACTAAGAACCATTCCAGCCAATATAAGTATACTCTACTTCATCTTTACATTCCTTCTCCCTAAACTGACAAAATAATTCCTAATTTATATTGCTCCTATTCTCAGTAGAAGACTCAAGATACTGTCTAAAATGACATATAAGACATTTATTTACCAAACATAAAAATATAAATAGGAGTGGTGCATGCCTATAATCCCAGCACTTGGGAGGCTGAGGCAGGAGGATCAGCGTGAGTTCGAGACCAGCCTGGGCTACAAAAATGAGTTCAAAGCCCGCCTGAACTGCATAGCGAGACCCTGTCTTGAAAAGACAAAAAAAAAAATTAAACAGGCTCCTGGCTGCAAGCCCCACTTCACACTGAACAGCTACTCTTAAAAATCCAACACACTAAGATTCCAGAATTTGACCTCCTAAAGCTTGCAGAACTTAGTGTAACAAATTATAGGCCATCAAAAATATCCCCCCTCAAAAGTAATAGCTCCCCCAAACTATACTCCTGTAAGCTTTCCTTCCCTGGTATGTCTGGTCTGGCCCATGACTTAGTTTCAACCACATACAATCTTTCTCTGAAAGTAACCCATGGCTACAAGCAACTCTTCTCAGAGAGAACATGGGAAGTTAGGATATTATTCACCAAGTCTAGAGAGGTGATTCAATCACACTTCAGTTTCAAGTAAGCAAAAGTCTGGTTCAAATGGCTACGTGGTAGAAAAGCTCCAGATACGCAAAGACAGCGTGTGTCATGCCAGAGCCTGAGATGGTCCTAGGTCTGCTCTCAGGCCATGTGATGCCCAAGAAATCCTGTCACATTCAGACAGTGCTAAGCTGCTTTTTCTGAACTTCATCTTAAAAGTCCCTAACAAAACTAGATGTATACAATATACACATATAATTTGACAAGACAACAAATACAAGCCCCTTTTGGGTAACTTAGCAAGACCCAGTGCCAAAAATGGAAAAGAGGAAGAGGACAGGACTGAGGATACCACTCAGCGTAAAGGTGCTGGGTTCAATATCAACTGTGAAATGTCTCCAACGTCTCATTAGCTCAATTTAGATATGTCTATTATCAGCCACAAGCTAGACTAGCCCTAGTAGCAAAGGTAATGGTACCAGCATTCCCCAAAGCCAAGATAGGGGATGACTTAAAACTGAAGATTCTCCTGTGAAGGATGGAACATTAGCATCACAAGGGCAATGACCATGGGTAAAGGGCAAGACAGACTATGGCTCAATGACTCATTTCTTTGATAAACATGACCATCAGTGCCCAGAGCTTCTTCCAGAGCACCACCCAGCCTGAATATATGTAATGGCTATTTTGTTAAAAGGCAATGAAACCTCAGAAGTCACTTTACACAGACAAGACCCAAAGATGGTAATTCACTAGCTCAAATAATCACTATAATGCCAAAGAACTATTACAAAACATGAGTTAGCTGCCAGAGAATAAACACATGACAGTTTGTGAGCAAGAGAAAAAAAAAAAAAGACTGCATACCAGCAATGAGTTTAAAAAATTTAAGCTAAGCTTTAAACAACAGAGACATGAACCAATTCACAAACACCTGATTTATTAAACATATCAGGAATACTAACTGGGGAAGGGGTGTCTTAGTTACTTTTTACTCGTTGCTGAGACAAATACCTGACACTCAAAATGAAGAAAGGAAAGGTTTATTTAGCTCACAGTTCATGGAGGTTTCAGTCCATATTCGCCTGGCCCATGGCTGAGTGGAGCAGGGTGGAAAGCATCCAGTTCATGGCAGCAGAACAGCAACAAAATGGTGGCAAAGGCAGCCAACCAAACAGGGCAGCAGAGCAACAGATACAGCTCTAGTCTGTCTCTCTGTAGCTCTTTATATTACATTCAGGCTCTCCGCCTTAGGATATCCGCCCTAGACCACACCCATAGTCTCAGCCTTACTCAGACCGATAATCCCATCAGTACTGCAACACACAATCCCAGGGATCACGAATCAAGTCTCCATCTATAGAAGCCAAACCCTATGATTGCATGAGGCTTTGGGGGAACAGCTACACATAAGCCATAACAAAGGGTAAGGCAAATAGTTAACAGCATTTAAAATTTCTCACCAAGAAATATGTCGCTGTTCTCCAATGAATAATAACCTTGCTCCTAGCAATACTTCAAGTTGACTTCACTAATATCCAAAATACTGTCATCCTCAGGAAATCCCCGTTTTCCTTCACTGTAGGTATGTAGGTAGAGGGTCAGAGGAGAGTTTCTAAAAGAAAATACTGTCATTACAATTCAAACAAATTTGACCTTACATATTACCAAACTTCAGGGCTGGCCAGATAGCTCAGTGGATTAAAGCAAATGCTTAAGTAGACACAGGGGCCAGGGGTTCAATCCCCGACCTGACATGCCAGCCTTGTCCATGGAGTATGCTGAGATGGTAATTGAGATGGTATGTACCTGTAATTCCAGTCATTCTGAGAAATAGGAAGGATCACTACAAGTCTGGAATGTGTACTGAGACCCCATAGACCCTGAACTTAATACATTAAAAAAAAAAGTTCTAATACCAAACTTCCAACTTCAACTTTTGTTATGCCACTTCTACCATTGAACTTCAAATAAATATAAAAGTTGCTAGATGTGCACTGTCAGTATACCTAGTTCTGCACTTAAAATTTCACCTTTACAATTATATAATCACTAAGACTACTCTGAATTTCATTCCTGATGAATGGCAAGGTATCAGACAGATAATAAAAAGGAGAGAGACGGGATCAAGAGATGGAGTTGTAGGGGCTGGGAAGATAGCTGTGACATAAGTACCTGCCTGGCAAGCGCAAGGTCATGAGTTCAAACCCTGGTCCCGCAAAAAAAAAAAAAAAAAGAGAGAGAGATGGAGTTGGGAGGGAAATGGAAAAGAACTGAGATGTGCCACACACATGCACCAACTCCACATAGTGCACAAGGAGTGTACTATGCTGCAAATGTGCACTAATAAAAAATTAAACTAAAAAAACTTCAACCCTATCCATCTTAATAAAAACTCAAACCAGAAGTAACTTATTGGAAAATTTTTACCTTATAAATGTATCCAAATTCTATTTACAATGTCTCCCTAGCACTTCATAAAATTAGAAGGCTCACTCAGGAATAGTTATCTCAAATTTAAGTCCTGTATATCATTCTATAGACTGTGCTGAAGGACACAGGTTGAGAAAAAGTTGCTTTTAAAAATAAATTTACTTTAGGGGCCAAGGAGATAGCTCCGTGGCACAAGTGCCTGCCTGGCAAGTGCAAGGTTGTGAGTTTGAACCCCAGTCCCACAAAAAATAAATAAATAAATAAATAAAGTAAAAATAAATTTACTTTAATATCTCTATGCTTAGTGATAACCAACATTACAAGACAACAAATACTGAATAATGATGCTATTTCTGAATAGCACTGTTGCTACAGTCTGACACAAATGAGATTTTTAAAGGCTAAAATGGACATTATGGAGCTTTTAATACTTAGAGGAAAAGAAAAAATAAAGTACTTGGAATCAAAACTGGACTTAAATTCTACCTTTTTTTATCACATTCTGAGCCTATTCTCCTAAAAGATGCTTACCTGACATTGCTGTTAGGACTAAATGAACTGATACAGGAAAGTATTTTCTAGAGGTTCTGACTGGCAGTTCGCCATATATTCACAGTCTTGCTGATAATCACTAAGCAGCATGTAGCAGAACACCTGCTTTTCCATTGGAGACCAGACATTACAATACTCCAGTGGTGGAGTTCAGTTACTGAGTGTGAGGGGACCAGAACTCTCCAAGACATTACTGGCAGTACATGTTGTTCATTCCTCAACCACTCTAAAACAATCCCATACTTTCTGTAAGCCTCTAGTATGATACGTAAAATTAATTATGCAGGTTATCTACAGTGACATTTTCAAGAACTCTGAGGTCATGTTAATGAAAATATAGAGACTACTTGTTAAATTAAACAAATTTTCTATAATACAATATTATCTAAAAAAACTGACAACGTCAAACACTTTAGGATACCAAAAAGCAATACTTAAATGAGGATCATTTTCCTTAAACACCTCAAGTAACAAAATATTTTAAAAATTCTACCCTTTTAATTACATAAATAAAGTACACAGGAGCACACAATTGCTTATCTGAAACTGTTAAATTTGAAGTATTTAAGTACAAATTTTCAAATATCAAACTAGAAATCACACTAATCGTCAATGCTAGTAAAGTACTTAGAAAAGTTTATTTTGTGCTTCAAGTTTTTTTCTAAGGCATCACAAATTACACATCCAAACTCTTCACCAGTCAGATAGTTTCAGCCTAAAGGAGAAGCCTTTAAAGAAACACTGTCTTATGGTACAAAAATGACAATCTAATGGAGTCACACAAATAGAACCTAAAATAGGGGAGGGCATTACAGAGATCACCTATCATATAATGGCTGGATGATTCTGAGTATCTAGGGTTTTTCCCTTTCTTGTGGCTATAAAAAAAAGAGTTCTCACTCGCATCCTGCCCTATGTTGCCAAGTAGAAATTGTATGGTCCACACTGCTAATTTCCACCTGGAAAATACCACCCAATATTAGCAATCAAGAATAAAATATAATATGTCTTTTTAAAAACACGAACAAGGTTATGATTTTAAAACATCAAGCATCCATTAACTGCAAATTCAACTGAGAATTTCTGCATGTGGTGAAAAAGGTACAATGAAAATGTACAGATGTTTCTTCCTGAGCAGAATGCAAATGTAATTTTTTTTAATCAAATTAAGCTTTGAATTTCCAGAATATAAAATACCAAAACTTTTCTATACCAAATAAAAATCAGGAATGAGTCAGGCATGGTGGCACATGCCTGTAATTCCAGCACTTAGGAGGCTGAAGCAGGAGGATTGGTGCAAGTTCGAGACCAGCCTGGGCTACAAAAGTGAGCTGGAGGCCATCCTGAACTGCATAGTAAGACCCGGTCTCAAAAAGACAAAAAAAAAAAAAAAAAAATCAGGAATGTCCACTTCCACATAAAACACACACACAAAAGAAAAATTCAAGATAAGGTTTAACAACCATACTGTAGTATCTGCAATGATTGAATGAACTTAAATTTTCAGCAGCTCTGTTTGATGAATCTTAATAAAGTTCAATGTAAAACAACAAAAAGTACCATTTACTGGTTGTAAATATTGATAGTGATACTGTTCATTGTATCCATTTGAAAAATGCAACAGGGGAGGGGAGGATGAGACGGGATAGACGCCTAAAAAAAAAAAAACAGGCAACCAACCTTTATAGGAATCAATACCACGGACTTATAAAAACTTCTTAAATCTGTAGCATATCCTGTGTATGACATTAAAAAGAAAATGCTAATTATCTCAAGAGTTTTTACTAGCTGAATAATCTAAAAAATGAGGAAATTTTGGACTGTAACTCTAGAAAACCAAAGTTATCACTGAAATACACATTTCTCGAGACAAGGGGCAAGTTCCCATTTATGGGAAATAATGTTTTGTTTTGTTTTGTTTTTTTCACACAGTGAAACTGAGAAAAAAATACGTCAAATGTTTTTTCTCTGAATAATCTTAAATACTCCCAATTAATGTAAAACTTAGGAAATAGGATTTTTCAACTCAGTCTTGAAAAGAGGTTGTTATTATTAAACACAAATCTTATTGCTTGGCACCAGATTTTCTAAAATTAAGCTACTGTTTGGACCTTAATCTTACCAGATTGTGTACTTCAAACTTTTATACCGGCATATATTTTCCAAATAAAAATGTTTGATGACAATGTAGATGAACTCTGCCATATACAAATCATAGTTCACTTCAAAACAGAAGAAACCATCAATTTTGTTTTAGCAGAATTACAACATTAAGAGATACTTATAAAAATTAACTAGGACTGATCTGTGGGCAATGATGGGCCCACAGGGCGTTGTCGCACGGCGCTGTGTGGAAAGTCTTTGTTTGTTCCTTCTTTACTTTCTGCTATCTCTTCTGAAATATCTTCATCAGCAGCCTCTTGCTCCTCGACCATTCTTTTCAAAGGCTGAGAGAACTCTGATAATGGTTTTTCTTAAAGACAAAAGCCAGACGTGGTTTTATTGATGTATTATATTTATTTGCTTTATAGCAGAATCAACAGAAAATGACTTACTTCAACTTTCAAAAGGAATAAATTACTAAGAAAAAAGAAAAAGCTGATTTGTTAGACACATTTTACTTACCAAATTGATTCTAAATATTCACCTAATTGATACACTAAATAAATGAATCAGTTTTAAAGCTGTAAATGGGGCTGGTCAAACAGCTCAGTGGATTAAAACACCTGCAAGCAGGCCCAGGAGCCAGGGGTTTGATCCCCGGGCCTGTGGTGCTAGTCTCAATCCCAGGGTATGCCAGGATGGTAAAAGACTGAGCATGCAACCCCAGTTCTTGGGAGGCTGTAAACAGGTGAATCATTACAAGCACAATCTAGTAGTGAGACCCTGAACATTCTGTAGACCCTTCCTTAATACAAAAAAACAAAACAAAACAAAAAAAAAACCCCTATAAATGTTGAAGTTGTAAGAAAAAATATGACAAGACCATAGTATTAATTTGCTAGCAATCTTTTGGTCTTTAACTGCAACAGTTCAGTTCCCAGGAAAGCAAGTCACACAAACTTAAAGGTTATGTTCTTGTATTTGTATTTTTTCTAGTCTTATAAATACATGTGCTTTCCTCTCATCTAATATAATTTGTGTGTGTGTGTGTGTGTGTGTGTGTGTTTTTGAGACAGGGTCTCATTGTGCAGTTCAGGCTGGCTTTGAGCTCACTTTTGTAGCCTAGGCTGGTCTAGAACTCGCAGCAATCCTCCTGCCTCAGCCTCCCAAGTGCTGGGATTACAGGCATGCGCCACCACGCCCAGCTCATCTATATAATTTTTAAGGCAAAATTTTAAATAACAGAATGTATAAATACTACATTTGCAGGTTGTCCTTTCTATTTTTTGCAGGGCCAATTGCTAGTTAAGCTCACAGCACACTACTCTGAAACCACAGGTCATAGTCATAGGCAGCCTGCTCTTTTGTCTGTCTGGCATCCCTTCTACTGCTGAGTTTACAGGCTTGGTTCTCTGTCAAGTACCATGTAGTGTACGGAAGTATTATAGACTTACAACAGATTATCTCCACTATACTCAGACATTACAAGACTAAAAATACCTTCAGTTGCCACACCTAGGCCAGTATAACTGGCAACTAGTTTTATGCCAACTTTAAAAACTAAAGGCCAGCCAGATAGCTCAGTGGACTAAAGCTCCTGCTTAGGTAGAGTGTAGCAACCAGGGTTTAATCCCCAGCATGCCGTGCCAGCCCCACTCCCAGGGCACACTGAGATTGTCATTGAGACTGGGCATGGTGGTGTGCACCTGTAATCCCAGCTTGGGAGGCTGGTAATAAGAGAATCACTGAGTCCAGTCTTCATAGTGAGACACCGTAGATCCTGCACTAAATATTAAGTAAATAAACAAACAAACAAACAAACCAGCAGGGAGATAGCTCAGCAGAATAAGTACTTGCCTGGCAAGCACAAGGTCCTGAGTTCAACCCATGCTACTGCAAAAAAAAAAATAAACAAATAAACCAACCAACTTTGAAAAAAAAGTTGAATAAACGTTTTATACTCATTTCACTTCAACACTATCTTTTAACTCATCTGTATCTACATTTTTTTCCCTACAGTTCAGTGATCATTGTCAGCTAAAGCAATTCTTTCCTCTAGATGACCGTCTCCTAACATCAGCATATCTAGGAATAAAAGATGTCCTATCTGATGTTTGAAGAACAAAGTAAAGTGTCAATGAAATATCCACCATTTTTACTTCAGGAGCTTTGACCTTGATAAATTCTATGTCAAGAAAGGCATTGTCATGGAGTAAATGCCAGGACATGAGTCTAATTTAGGTCTGTTTTCAGCTATGTCATGTCTAGGTGACCTTGGGAATACCCTTCCCTTCCTTCAACCTTCATTTCTTCAAAGACAAAAGGGAGCAGTATCACCCATGCAGGCAACCACAAAATTGCTGAAAAGTATAACCAACTATAGGAATTTTTCCCAGTATTCGTTCAAAAAGGTAAAAATTATCTGGATACAAAGAAAAATCTTCAAATGTCATCACTGTACCAATTAATGGCTTCAAAAGTGGAATATACTCAAGTTTAAAAATTATGTCTTACATATATATTTAAATGGATCCATGAATAACATAAAATTCTAAAATACATACCAGGTCAGTATTATTAAACACCTATAAGCTGTATGTTATGCTGAAATTACTTTCATTATAAGAGTCAAAAACATAACAATTGTCGAAAATCTACTGGACTAATGCAAAATATGTGTTTCTATTGTGCTACAGCCAAAAGGAACCACTCCACACTTAGGAACCCAAATTATTGGAGCGTCTGAATGTTTTTACAACAATGAATGGCATTAAATTCAGCAAAACATAAAAAGGGCTGCCAACGTAGCTCAGTGGGAGAGTGTTTGCTTAGCATGCACAAGGACCTAGGTTGGATCCCTAGCATAGCCAAAAAATCCAAAAAATCTAAAATATACTTACTTGAAGGATATGACTGCGGTTTGCGTCTTTTTGAAGGACAAAGACAATCTGCCACATATATCATTAGCTGCAAAATAAACAGAAACCTGAATATATAACATCTGAATATATAATATATACAACACAAATCTGTTATATATATAACAGAATGTATAACATGCAACAGTTCATATTATATTTTAAAATAGTCTGCCAGTTCCACCAATTAGGAGACTGAGGCAGGAGGACTTGTGCTAGCACTCTGGACTAGCCTGCACTACAGTGAGTTTGAGGTCAGCCTAGAATGTATAGGCTCACTAGATCCTATCTCAAAAGACTTAATAATAATAATAAAATATTGTTCTCCTTAGTTTTCCAAAATACTTACAAGTCCTAATAACAATCCTGAAAGCAAAGTTGCTAAAGCAAAAATTGTGTATGATGACCAAACTGGTAGTCCAAGGTCTTCAATAAAATAGTCATAGCAAGTCTGAAATTAAAAAAACAAAAAACAAAAAACAAGTAATATACCCATTTAAAAGTGATATTAAAAAATATTTGACATAAATATTTTAATACATACCCTGACGTACATGGAGAGCCGAAAGAGTGCTGACATAGTACTCATCCTACGATAAAGAGAAATAATTGCAAAACTGAGTAAGAGACATAGCTTTGTCTATATCTACAGACTCTATTTTTTACTCTATAATTTCTTCAATATGACATTTTATGGCTGGTGTTTATCAAGATTAGTAATACATCACTCAATTCACACCCATAATAAGGCTTGCTGATAAAAAGTAAGTCTGAATTACTACCATGTGACTTTACAAAAATAAAATACTTCATAATTGCTTTTCCTTTCTTCCCACAGTGTCAACATTCACATTTATCTTTCATCTCATTTCCATAACATACCAAGTAAAAAGTGAGTGCCACAAAACCAGCTGAAAGTGGCAACTCTTATTCATCACTATAATATTCCAAAAATGAGCACAGAAGGGATCTGCTAGAATATCTGGTAAGACTTGCTAACCTGACTCTTCGCAGTTAAGAATTAGCTCTTCATCTAAGGCTATGGCTCAGTAGTAGAGCACTTCCCTAGCCATGTACCAGGTACTGTGTTCAATCTCCAGCACTTCAAAGAAAAATAATTTGTTTTGATAAAATTAGAATTTATAATAGCACTCATTTGATAACCTTTAATGACATGTAAATAACTGCATAGAAAACCAGTGGTAAGTTGCCATAAATAAAAATAATTATTTTAAATAATAAAATTCAGCTTATATCTTAGATGGGCAGTTTGAAAAGGACACTTCAAAAACAAGAGTCCCCACCACTAACTTCCTGCTCCAGCCCAGACCCAAATCGCACCCCTGGGAGCTGAGCCTGCGCGCCCGCCGCGCATAAGCCCCCTGCGCCCCTCTGCCCCGCTTCTGCGTTCCCGCGACTAACTTCCTTCTCCAGCCCAGACCCAAATCGCACCCCTGGGAGCGGAGCCTGCACACCCGTTGCAGATAAGCTCCCTGCGCCCCTCTTCCCCGCTTCTGCGTGCCCTCGACTAACTTCCTGCTCCAGCCCAGACCCAAATCGCACCCCTGGGAGCTCAGCCCTCACGCCAGCAGGGTCAGGATACTTGGCCTGCCTTCCCTTTCCCCGCCCCGCCCCCCGCCGTTTTTTTTTGAACCCCTCCAGCCCAAGCTCCAGCACTGAACCCATCAAATAGCCCGTTTGGCAACCTATCTGGTCCACGAGCCTACCAGGACTACTCAATCCCAAAGCTCCACCTCCACCTACAGACCACATCCCCCAGGATTCACAAAAGCTAGCAGCCAGAGCTCCAACACAAGAGTCAGGAACCTGTGTAGAAGAACCAGCTTGGAGTCTCCAGACCAAACGCCCATAGACACAGCATAACACCACCAAAGTGCAGAGGTTGCTTCCATACAAAATGATAACAACAAGGAGTAGGAGGCAATCTCAGGACCCGTGCCCACCAAACCAAATACAGAAGACACCATCATGGAAGAAAATGAGAATTATACAGATGAAAACTCTGAATTGGTAGCATCTGTGGCAGACACACAAGTGCAGAAACTTATAGAGCAACTGAGATCAGAGATAACATCTGAAGTAAAAAAAGAAATACATGAAGTGGAAAAACGGCTGGAGAAACGTATAGAGGACATCAGAGCAGAAATAATACCTAAAGTTGACAAAGACATGCCTAAATCAATAGCATCCCAAGTAGGGGAACAACTACATAAAAGTAGAAAGGAGAACAGAACAGAAATAATCTCTGTATTAGAGAGAGAAAGGATAACCATAATGACAGACTTCAATACTATTAAAGAAGACATCGATAAAAAATTAGAGAATAGAAAAATGATGGACTCCCTGATGGAGCAATATAGGAAAGACATAGATCGCATGAAACAGTTTCAAAGAGATATACAAGA
Source organism: Myocastor coypus (assembly GCA_004027025.1). Lineage (NCBI taxonomy): Eukaryota > Metazoa > Chordata > Mammalia > Rodentia > Myocastoridae > Myocastor > Myocastor coypus. Next base: position 74,853 of record PVJA010006146.1, read on the forward strand.
AAATA